>NIPQ01090045.1:0-15596 GCA_002806875.1 Lepidotrigona ventralis hoosana
AGTCAAACACAAATCAAATCGTATTTTATAAAAAAGTTTGAAATTTTAATTTTAAATTTACGTCAATCGTCAACAATAGCTAAAATAACTATAAATTAAAATCCTGTTCTCATATCTAGTCCTTACTTTTAAGAATAATTAATTATTAAGACTACGATACGTCTATCAAATAGAAAGTGTCGAGTATTTAAACGTTAACTAAAATATTTGAAAATAATATAAAGAGTAATGTAGCATGTATCATATGAATACTTAATACTGTAATAACATTATACATATATTTAAAAAAATTCATATTGTAAAGTACTTCATTTTATGCTTTATAAAATACTGCATGTCTTTTATATACAAGATATATATGTCTTTTATATATAATATTATTATTTATAATATAACAAAATATATAATATTGTTAGTTTCGAAATAAATTTATTTCTATCAAAATTACTAGCTAGTAAGTACTCTACTTTGGATTTTTGTATTTTTGCAACTTTGTATTTCTCAAAAATACACGAGCACTTGTGGTCTAGTTACGAAAAAAGAAAATGTCAAATAACTTGTAAAATATATATACGTAAACTTTGCAAAATCACAAACTCAAATCTCCGATCCTAAGTTCACTAATATTCATTTTATTTTTTGTATTTTTATTTCATGCATCTATGTATTGTAAATAGTTTAACTTTGCACATAAGTGAATTGCGCATAAATACAAACCTTATTGAAAAGCACACTCTCGATTAATTTTAATGAAGTAAAATATACAATTGTTATGAATTTAAGGATTTTTTTCTAAATAAATAACTTAAGAAAAATTACATGGTCATTTATATTATTCTCTATTTCTCGTATACTTATACTTTCACGTACGCTTATAAGAACTCTGTCTCGCATAACTCATACGTATCTTTAAAGAAGTGATTGTGTCATTCAAGTATCAAGAAAAAATAATACTTAAAGTATTAAAATTATTATTATNGAAAAAATAATACTTAAAGTATTAAAATTATTATTATTTTTTATATGGTAAGTAATTTTGTATTTGTGTCATCTATAATTCATCACATCATTACTAAAATATTTTCTAAAGATGTAAAATAAAATACAATTATAGGTTATGTTGCAAACATTATTTGTAAATAATGAAGAAATTTTGTATGATGGCAAAAATGCAAAATATAATATTAAGTAATTAAAATACAAACATTATTTTTCAGAAATGATAATGGCCTCTTCATCTGCAAATAAAAATAGTGCGAAGTTTTTAAAGAAAAAGAAAAGGCAAGTAGACGACACATATAATAATGAATCATTAAATGATGATAAAATTTCTTCAGTAGTAGGAGAAAAGAAAGAAAAAAAAACAATTCTAACAAAAGTAAGAGAGAATGCTCATGCTGATCGGAAAGTTAATAAAAAGTTATCAGCTAATGATAAGATTTCACCAATAACAGAAAAAAAGAAACCAAAAGAAAAAAAAGCAATTGCAAAAATATTAACACAGGATTATTCTGCTAATAAGAGAGTTAATAAAAAGTTATCAAATAAAAATAAAATTTTTGATTTTGAAACTAATCAGACAGACATAGATTCAAGAGAAGAAATAAATTACACTGATGATGAAGAAATAAATAAAAGTCATGATTTAAGTAAAACACCAAGAAAAAATAACATAGAGAATTTAGAAAACATAGAGAATATTAAAACAGAAAATATACATTTACTTGAGACTCCAAAAAAAAGTGATATATCAAGAGATTTAGAAAGCGCAAACATTAAACTAGAAAGCACAGACATTAAAATGGAAAATGCAGATACTCCAATAAAATCGACTATTAAATTGGGTATTGATTCAGCAGAATGGCACACACAAACTGAAATATCATCAGTATCTAAACAAAAAAGGAGACGTCTATATAATGAAAGTACACCCAAAAAAAAAATAAAAAGAAATCTTAATAGTGATATTAGTGATTGTGATCAATTATTTGATATTGAAAAAAAAGAATTATACGATAACGAATTAGATGATTTTGAACATATTGAAATGATACATGATCCCAATTCTTTGATAAACTTTGAAGAAAGTACAATTTTTTGTTCAGCAAATGAAGTCATGCCAGATGATCAGAATATAGAAATATCTAGAGACTCAAAGTCTGATCCGCTTTACATTACTGATAATGATAATATTAGTATAGCTCATGAAAATATAGAAAATGAAGAAACAAATACGGAAGGAAATAAGATTAAAAGAAAAAGAAAACATAAATCTAGTAATACTGATGTAGATTCTGATGTAGATTACGAGTCTTATGAACATGATTCAGGTGATTTGGATTTTAATACACCATTAGAAAATGAAGAAGATGAATTAACTGAAGAAGCAACAAAAGTAAATATCTGCATCAAGATATATTATACTTCACATACATTATCTTATTAACTTATTTAATTAATTTATTATTCTTTCAGAGATTATATAATTTGAAAGTAAAATTAATACATGAAGTACCAGTACAACATAAAATTGAACATACAACAGGCTCAAAAATATTAACAAAAAAAGAGAAAGAGCTATTCTTAAAATATGCATCACTAAAAAGTGGTGTATTTACACCCAGTGAAGATAAAATTATTACAGATAATTGGAAAAAATTTTGTGAAGTATGCTTAATTACTATTATATCATATTCCTTTTCTATTCATAATTTTTCATATGCAGGTTCACAATTGGAATTCTAAATGTGTACATCCATTCATTCAAATGAAATATACTGGTAAATTTTATATAAGAAGCATGGAAGAAAGACAAAAATTCACTCAATTTTTAGCAAATGGATTACCACGAAGGACATTGTATAGTGTTTTAAATAGATTCAAGTACTTATTTGGAAACCATGAAAAAAGTTTTCAAAGGTATTTGAAAATTCAAATATTAATTATTTATATAATATCAATTATTTATGTATTTTATAGATATACATCTGCTGAAGACGAGACAATTTTATCTTACTTGAACAATAAACAAAATAGGAAAAGATTACGTAGATTTTCAGAATTAAGTAAAATATTAGGACGCTCAAGTCATTCAATTTGGACACGTTATCAACGGCTTGAACGGATGCATAAAAGAAATAAAGAACGTAAGTTTTTTACCTAATATTGCAATTTTTATAATTTTAATAATAAAATAAATTTAATTATTTTATCGCAGAATTGCCTAAAATTACGTGGTCATTATTTTTAATTGAAAAGTTTATAAAAACCTTTATGAGTGTGACACTATGTGATAATATAGAAGATTTAAAAGATGCTAATATTCCAAAAGTGGTTTGGCAAAGATTAGAAAAAAAAATAGGTATAAACCATGATATATTGAGGAAATTCTGGATATATAAATTGCATATGCAATTATTTTGTCCAGAACGTATTTATTTAAATGATATAAAAATAAAATTAATTGAATAGTAAGTTTATAACGTACAGAAATACAACATAAATTTCGTTTGATCTCTTTGAATCAATAATCGTCTTATATAAAATACTAAAACTGTGCTAAAAATTACATTACAGTGTTTATGTAAAAGGAATCTCGAATAATCGAGAAATAATTTGGTCAAAAGTTGCAAAATATTTTGATGGAATTACTACTGCCTTTTTATGTAGAATATTTTCTAATCTTGTTCAAGAAGCAAGTCAAAAAATAAATACGAAAGAATTTCTTGGTAAGTTTTTAAATTAAGCAAATTAATATTAAGTGCTTTGTTCCATAATAATAATTTTCACATTGTATCTTTTAGAAATCATAGAATATTTATATAATGAAAAGATACAAAATATAAAGGATGAAGCAGCTGATAAATTTCTTCCTAGACTCTGTTATAACGGAAAAGTTAAAATTGTAGCTGAAGACTTGAACGAAGATACCAATATGGAATAATTAAGTAAAATTTTGTACTGCTTTTTAATGTAAAAAAATGATTGTAATATATACATTAATTTTTAAAAAGGCATTATAATTTATTCAATAATGATTATGCGATATTGGTACATCCAAAATTTTTTTATACAACTTAGAAAATCAAGATTTAAACTTTATTCTTCTTTGATTCTTTCTCTATTGCCTTTTCCTTTGCTCTCTGGTATAGAGGTACTAATTTACCTTCTTTAGCAAGCATTTTGAGCAACTCCATTATTAATGGTAAATAATTATGTTTTCTTCTAATATTTTCAATCTGATATCTTTTAGATTTTCGAATCTCTTTTTCTATCAATGTTTGTAAACGTTCCAATTCTGCAGGATCACAGACATTTGCTATTTGTCGTTCATACACTATTTTTCTATCTGTTACTATTGCCATTAAATTAAAATGTATTTCCCCTTCATTATATCTGCAAACATAAATTGCAATGATTGCACAGTGAAATAAATGATTATATAAATTAATTGATATTTACTTATTTATTCGTTTTCGTATTATTGGTTTAACTGCTTGAACCCATTGATCGCCAAGTGGACAAGGACCTAAATCCATAGGTCCATCTTTTAATCCATCTAATTCATATAACCGTCCGTCAATAGGAACATAGCTCACAAAATGAAATACATCATCATCTTTAGATGCTTGTTTTGAATCATACTCAAATATTGTTTGCCTGTACAAAATAATGATTACTTTATTACATAAACAATTTATTTCTAATATTAATAAAACATTCAATGTGTGTGTGTGTATCTCTGTGGAAAATACCTCGAGAAGGAATTGTGTACTTCTCTTATCACATCAGAGTTGCTAAGAGCAAGACCTCTCATGTTAGCATCAAAACTTTGACAAAAATTTTTAAATTCTTCCAGATTTGGTCCCAGTAATATATCAGAATGTTTGCAATTCAATAATACACTCATAATTGCTTGTGTTGCGCAAGCATTATTGATCACCTGAAAGTGAAAATTTTTTCATATTTTTATATTTTAATTTATTATCAAGTAACATTTATAAAATAACATAGGAAATACCTACTTGTTTAGCAAAAAATATTTTGTCCAACCTATTATCGAGAACAATACTTCCAGAAGGCTCGTCATCTTGCACCCATTTAAATAGAAAGATCAAACCATGTATAGGCCTAATAATAAGAAAATTAATCATAACGTATCATAAAAAATAAGAGAATAATTAATTTAAATTCATTTATTTTTCTCAAAAATTTATATGCGTGTGGTTACAAATTTATGAATTTCATAATTTGAGATTAACTTTTGTTATTTTGTTACTATCATTTATAAGAAGATATTAAGTTACACTACAATTCACATTCGTTTGTATTATTGAAATAGAAAATAAATCAATAAATAGTTTAAATATGATGTTGTATAGGTTATATTGTACGAGTATAATACTCACTTCAAACTATCAAATTGTTCGTCATCCAAGCTCCATAATTCTTCTACTTGAGCGCCTTGAACACCTTTAACGTAGAAAAATCAAATAAATGCTTTGTAAATATATAATCTTAAAAGGATTTAACATTTAAAAATGCAAATATTCAAGGCAACTGTCAATAGGCATGGGTATCTCAACGTTTAAATTTATGTTTAAAATAACGTATCAATTATTCTCGATAAAATTCAAATAATCAGGAATATAAATGTAAATAAAATCAATCGAAATTTACCAAATTCTTTTATCAACTCCGTAAAAACTCCAGGATCGCTTTCAATAAGACACCAATTGCCTGCTGAGTCCGCCATGTTTAATCTGTTTATCACGCTCCAAAATACAATACTCACTTAATGTACTACTGCTTTTATAGTTGGAAAAATCTACAACGTGAATCTACAAAGTGAATTACATTGTCACAAACGAGCATTTCCCTTTATTAATATTTAGATCATACATAAATCATTCTTCATTAATACTTAAATTAGTATTATAAAAAATTAATATCAATATATTCAAAAATTAAAAAATATATATTAAATTAAAATATTTTGCTACTGTAATCCTTGTTTGAAATTTCTTACAGTTTTAAGAAGTAAATCAAATAATTAAATAAGCATCGATAAAATTAAACAATTCAAATACTTGAATATTGAAATTTTATCAAATAAAAAACGTTCATATTGAGATATTGAAAAGCACTTGTACAAAATTATTTTCGTGTTTTCAATTCTTGAATAATCTTTCACTATTCTACAAGCGGTATTGTATTATTATTAAGGTCGACCGATTAAATAAACGTAGATAGGGATGCATGTAGCATCTTAAGTGTAAAAGTTGAATTCAAATTGCAAGCACAGCCTGACAATTAAGTGATTGGAATAATGAAACATGAAAAAGTTATATAATCCTTCCATAGTCATCAATTAATATTACAACACTAAAATACAATTTACACTATGTACAAGCAATAAATTAATTGAAGTTACAAAATATATTAACTAATTATCATTAACACTATTCAATAATTTNTTTAAAAAAAAAAAAAAAAAAAAGTAATGTACATTCACTTTATAATAAATTCGAAATAATAGTTCGTGAGAGTGAAAATGGTAAAATAATATATACAATATATATATATATATATATATATATTGTAGAAATAAATTAAAATAGTTTGAAACGAAGAAAATTTGATTATTAATAGAGTGATAGAAGATACTAATAAAAAAAGAAAATTGTAGAAAAAAAAAAAGTATATCACTAAATTACATATACCAAATGTACATATATTGGTAATATAGATAAATTATTTTTATTTCTATGCTTCATAGATAAATTTTGTATTAAACTGTCAAACTGAATTTATTTATAAGTCACAAGCAGTGACAGCATTTTGCTAAAAAATGCTTTTGCTGAAATCGTGATACATATAATGAAAATCGCATAAATCTATGACGAGATAATATATACTGGTTTTTCGTTGAACCACCTAATATTGCATTGATTTTGAGATTAGTTATTATTTTCTGTTTGACATAATGACGATAGAATATCCTCATACCGCCGCATATTCGTTTCAAATGTTTCCAACTGTTTCGTAAGGTCTCCAACCTGTTCTGCAAGTGTTCGTTCTTCCATAAAAGCTTGAAGCTGCGGTGCACTTTGACATTCACGATAAAACGCTCCTAAATCGCTATTAGTGTTTGTTATTGCAAACGGTGTCTTCTATAATTGTAACATATAAAAAAAAAATTCAGTCAAACATTTCTAATATGTTGGAAAGATAGGAACGTTAATTACCAAATCTACCATAATAAAATCATCGTTGGCACTAGTCATTGAACAACTACTCCTTCTTGATCCGTTTTGAGAGTTGCACTTCGACGTTGTGTTATCATTCGTAAGTCTTTCATTGTTTCCATTACTGCTATCTGCAGCAATAATTGTTGATGCAGTCTTTGTACTTGTAGTCTCAACTGCCGAGGCTGGAGGAGGTGAAGTTTGTCTAGGAGTTAGTAAAGAACTAAAAGGTACATCTGGTATAACAAAATCCTCTTCATTAACAGTAACAGGCTTATTGACTACAAATGCTCCAACTTTGATAGTATCACTGAGCGATTTCGACGTTTCCTCGCTGAAATATGAACAAGAAAGTGAACAGTTAATCCAAATGAAGAAAAACTGGAAAATAAGATTTAGATAACTTACCTTTGTTGATACCTAGCATGACGAGGACTTAAGTCAGAATGAAAATGATCACTTTTTAACATTATTGAATCACGACCTGTATGAGTTGGAGATATAGTCATTTTTGTCCTATATGATACTGACAAGTGAATTGTCCCTACTGGTGTACACAACTGACCCACCCTAACATATTTATAATTATCACCTGCGAAACATTGCAATATTTTAAATAAACTTAAATATAAATATTACAACTGTTTAAGGAAAAGAAATTATAATTTAATACAAAATTCTGTACCTAGTGAATGTAATTGAGGTTCTCCCATATAAATTCTATAACAAATAATAAACGAATCTGGGCCTTGTCTCCTGCTCAATTTATAAGCTGGAGTAATTCTTGATACAGACAGTAATGATTTGAGTAAAATACCCATTCTGTTGTATATTGTATATGTTACTCTCATAGTAGGATCACTTTGTTCTGGTAATATACCTAAACTCCATGCTTCCAAAACCATTATTTCATTGTCAACAGTTTTTAATGAGATTTCAATGCAAAGAGGTATTGTTGAATTTACTATCTCTCCAATTAGCAGTCTTTTAGTTTCAGACAAAACTTCTGGTACTTCGTGAACAGCAAGGTTGAACTGTGTAACAAAAGAACAAATGAAAATTATAAATATTATTTTATTATTACATTATAATGAATAATTGATTATTATGAATTGATTATTATGAATAATCAATTATTCATTGTAATGTAATAATAAAATAATATTTATAACTTTTAATACAAGCATTACATATCAATGATATTAATTATGACTTACGTATGGTCTCTGTTACAAATCTTCTATTTATATGAATTCCCCTTAAATTTTTCTCCGGTACAAAAATCAATAAAACACATTGCATAAATAAAATACAGATTCATTTATGAAATAACGATGAAAAAAGAAACGAATAAAAAGATATTAAGAAACAAATCTATGACATATATACACAGTTATAGTCATCATAAATAGAAGAGCTTACCCAATCTGTTCCAGATGAATATGGCTTGCACTTTGTGCTGACCTTTTCACCTGACCTCGACTGTATAATTATTTGCGCGGCCTTCAATGCCAAAAATCTGGTAAACTTGTCCAAATCTTTTTTGTCTTGCATAGTTAATTTCAATGTGGAAATTTCATTACTCCCTAAACTGTTTACAAAAACTAATACAACTCCCATTTGGTGCTGAAACAAAATAATACCACTGACTAACTTGCATAGACCTGACATCAAATGGAGTTTCGTGTCCCAAGATCTGAAGTACCGACCAGAAAAACAACGCTGGTTTTTTAGCGTCCTCTACGCTTAAACAACGGTGAATTAGAGAACTATGTCAAACAAAATGATACAAGTTGATTCAAGAAAATGATATTGATATTATCATATTATTATATCGTTCACACAAAACTGGCATGTAGCAGATCAAATATGTACATATTAGGTTGATTTTCTTCTAGAATCTTCCAATCTATCGTTGGTCAATCATAGAGAAAAATGCTAAAATTTTATTCAATTTGATCTATGAACTTTAAATGTCGTTTTTCTTGAATAATTCGTGCAAGTATCCAAATATAGTTCTTATCTTTTTATATTGTGGATCAATTTCATTTCGTATTGCAATTATCTCAAAATAAGATGCGTTCACATGAATAACACAGCTAACTTGGAAGTAAATTAAATTTTTTTATATCTGCAATGACCAATCATAATGATCTATCTTGTGCTCTCTAATAATAATACATCTATCATTATTGAAGCATATACTTTTGCAAATCATAATAAAATATCAATTAATGATTATTTATTATTATTCTCGACCATCAATTATTTTCTTTTTGTAATTTTCGAACAAATTATTATATAGTATTAATGTTTTTAGTTGATTGGTTAGTATATAACAGCTAATCAAACTAGAATGTCGCTTTAAAAGTATAGTACTACTTGTATCCTTTTTTCTTTGTTTTGTTTGTTCTAGGGAAATTTCTCTATTCCCCTATATTTTTTAACGATTTTTACTGCAGTAAATAAATTCAATCATAACTAATTTTGTTTGAATTATTATACATTGTTTTATTTTGTTTTTCATCAAATGAATTATTGATTTAAATAAATCATAAATTATGACATAATTATATTTATATTACATCCATAAAAAACAAAATAATATTAATTAAATAAAGTAAAATTAATTGAAATATTTTATAACATTAAATATCTCTCATAAATTTATATTTAATATCAGATGTATTTCTAAATAACAAATACAATTAAATTGATTATATAACATTATTTATATTTTTTTGTTTATAATTTTTTAAGCTGTAAATGGTAAAAGTTTAACAAACAAAATTGTTTTGAACATAAATTTACATTCATTATGAATAAAACAAAATAACAAAAGTTACAAATTATTAATTTTAAGTTATAAATTTTCATTAAAAATCTATTATTGACATATTAAAACAATATATCTAATATATACGTGATAACAAAAGACAGTCAAACAATAAAAATGCAAGGAAATATTTTTTGCTATAGAAGCATAATCAAAAAATGCTAATAACTCTTTATCTTCATGATTAAAACAGATTTTAATAATTTAGTTTCTTGAATTATACTTTTAACATTAGAGTTAAAATTATTATCTTATCCTTTTTTTGTTACTCTTCGGATAAAAAAGAAATTATCACTAGTTCATAATCAATTTTGAGGTATACTTCTCTATTGATACATGATTTGAGGTCTATTTTATAGCTATATTGATATTCTATCTGCAATGTTCATATTTAGTGCTTATATAGAAAATGCATGGTACATCTAGTTCATAATCAATTTTGAGGTATACTTCTCTATTGATACATGATTTGAGGTCTATTTTATAGCTATATTGATATTCTATCTGCAATGTTCATATTTAGTGCTTATATAGAAAATGCATGGTACACATTTTCATAGCAATTTCATTACAGTGAAATTTTGTGAATATGTCATATGTGCTCACATATTGAATTACCTTTGTATAATTACAAGAAAATCCTAAATATAACATAAGGAAGAAGTGAGACAAAGAGTAAAAATACATACATATTGTATATTGTATATTGTATATTGTATATTTTTGCACAAGTGAATGATGAGATAATCAAGAATCAAGAGTGATATAGTAGCATTGTTTATTGAGTTTTATATGTACAACTTTTAAATGATGTAATGGCATCATGTGACTCACCATGTGAATGTTGAATACTAACATTTCAGCTATACATTCCACTTTGTCAAAAATAATTTTAATTATAATTTTATTTTATAATTATGTTTAAAAGATATATTACACACCTTGTATCTTCTTATTATACTATAAGATATCTTGTCTAGAAATTCAATTTCATTTATGTATATAAAAAATAAGAGATATATGACATATTTTTAAAATAATCCTTTTAATTGTAGCTATTAAAAGATATTGCATCAATGATGGTGGTAAGAAACCTTGTTTAAATATAAATTTATACACGAAAATATGAGGAGCATTAAATATTTTTTTAAGACTTTTTGTAGTACAAAAATATCACTAGTTGCAATATAAGAAAAAAATTGCTTTTTGTAATTTATATAATGATTAATGTAAGAAAGCTGTTACTTTTAAAGTGGACTGTACAGTTACACCACAGAGCATGCCAACTGCAATGGAAATTTCCACTGAAGCAGTCGGTTACCACCGTCTTATAGACGCTTCGTGACTGCGTCTAAAAATCAGATTACGTTCGCCAGGAAATTAAAATAAAAACTAGGATTTTTACTTTTAATCAATTAACTGTAACTAGTTAGATTTTCAGTTGTTCAGGTCTTCTAGTAATTTAATATCCCACTGCGTCTAAAAATCAGATTACGTTCGCCAGGAAATTAAAATAAAAACTAGGATTTTTACTTTTAATCAATTAACTGTAACTAGTTAGATTTTCAGTTGTTCAGGTCTTCTAGTAATTTAATATCCCTATCAAAATATGATATATGACAAATCATTTGTTTCTTTTTTGCAGTAAATTCTTATTTTCAGTATTTCTATAAATATTATTAAAATATTATTAAATCTTTACAATACTTGATTTTTAAAATGAACATACATTATTTAAACTACTATTACCTACATATACATCTTATATCTTTTATACATCTTGTATCTTTCTATAGTGTAGAATTGTTCAGACTGCTGTCTAATATAGATTTTAAATATAGTTATAACAAAGTTTTATTTATTTTATGTTTAAATGTTGAATGGTATAAAAAAAATCAACACTGATATGGGAAATAAAATTCAATAAAATTATTTATATCATGTACATAAAATGTACATATTAACTTCGTTGTAAATTAGTTGCAAACAGAACAAGCTGTGGTGTAAAAATTAAATTTTAGTACAAAACGAGTATACTTTATATCCTACAAAATCAATTTTATTTTTAACTCTGACACGCATTTTACGTGCAATAAAACTACGATTACAGAATGACAAAGATGCATTGCATTTAGCGTAAAATTATTATCCACGTCAAAATGTTTATCTCACGCGAACAAAATACGAAAGGAATAATGATATAATGAGGCCACAAAATGGCTATTGAGATGAATAAAAAAACGTGCTTTCGACTTTTCTCGAAACGTACCGACGTTAGAAATGTTCATCTGTGTGAGAAACACGCTAGGAATTTTAAGCTCGAAATGTCGTCGCGACGTTTCAAGAATAGAACATCGTACGGCCATCTACGTTAAGGAAAATCACTTACTTTTGACAAGAAATGTACCCGAGGGTTGAGAGGCCTCGCATGGCCTGGTCCCCTCCCAAGATAAGAAAGTCTAAGGGGCCTGGTTAGATGTTTGCTATAACGTTTGCAAGACTTCCACTCCTTTGTATTAGAAATGTACTCTATTCAATCAAGTCGGAACATGCGTTGATCGATTAACCACATGCGACACAATATCCTACCCTTCAGAAAAATTCGCCCTTTGCAGTTTGAGATTTCTTATACATTTCGAAGGCTGCAAGGGAGCTGCCATTAGAGGTTATGTTTCAATACAATAACAGGATACAAGTAAACTTTTACTTTCTTACCGAGTTATATACAGGAGAAAGTCTGCACTATTTTCGTTTAACAGAAAGAATTGCATTTTTATTTCATTTCGAGGAAAAGCCACTGTATTTCTAACCTTTAAACTTTCCTGAATCGTTCTTGAAAGTAAAAGAATATTATTAATTATATAATTAATACTATTAATTATATATCTGCTTTCTTAATACTTACATAAGTTGATAAAACTGATTAAACCGATAGTCAACGTTGAACATTTTACCAAGGGTTGCAAAGAAATATCAAAGATCTACAATATCTTGACAAAAACATTGATAAATACGTGGACACATTTGATATTGCGTCTAATGAAATACAATATATATAATTCATGACAAAGAAAATGTGATTTGTTTCTTTAGCAAGCACGTAGATATCTGCAATGAGTGATCTGAAACATAACACATAAAATATGTTATTGCGTTTAAAATACGCGTAACGCAGGAATGCATATTTTAATCAATTCATTTTATCCGTATTAAAAGATATAATTGATAGATACTGCAAAATTTCCAAGTAAAAGATTGAGTACGATATAGTTTTTAATAATTATTTAGAATTATATTTATTTAAATTTATTTATTAAATTATTTAGAATTATCTATTTAAACAAAACTTTATTCCTTTTATAATATTTCTTTTATTTTATATCTATATTAAACGTATTAATAGATATGAAATAGTGCAAGAAGAAAATTCTATTAGCATGTATAATTACGAAATGAAGTTCATAATTCCAGTCTGCATATTATTAAAATAAAGGAACTACACAAGCAATAGAATAGAAGGTCGAATATTTGTGCGTATATATTCATATCCATGGCGCAAAGTTTCCAACGTATCCAACGTTGACTACAAATATAAACACGTATTATATCTGCTGATATTTTAAAAAAATAATACTAATAAACGACACACTTAAATAGCAATTATATTTAAGATGACTCAATCTTTTTCTCAGCTTCAGTAGATCTTTTTATCCATGTTCTACAAAACAAAGAAACAAAAGAATAAGAAGATGGAAAGAGATAGATTTTAGTTAATAACGTTAATAACATTATTTTAACATATTTATATTGCAAATACGAATATTCTCAATATTCATTAATATTATTGTTGTGCATATGACTGATATATTTTTACATAATTGTATATAATTATTGTCAAATAAAAACAAAATTTATTATCGTGACGAAAGTCAGGGTTCAACTGGCTGTTGGACAGATTATTAGAATGTACAAATTGCTCGTTTACAAATGTTAAGTTACATCGGTATTTTCCACCGATAATGTCAAATATTGGATAACAGAATTATATAATAATTTCTCAGTCACATTATATCTCCAAATAATAAGAATTTTGTATATTCGAGATACAAATGTATATGCTTTGAATGTAAATTGTTTAAATTCTTTTGGCTTATGATTTGAAGTTATAAATGAAGTTACTACTTTCTAACCAGTATCGAAGAAAATTGGTTTCACAAATATCTAAACTTCGATAAAATAAAAAATATGAAATCGATCGAATTTTATCACGGGAATGGAATATGTTGACAATAATTGTAAATGATTGATAGCTCTTTGTTATAGACGTCATTGAACTTGATGGAAGAAATTATATCTAGCTGAATCCATTTTTGGATATAGTTATCGATTTACAGTATCTCTGATGCAGTAACGAGTAAATCTTCACGCGATTGACAATCAATCTCTGCTATCCTGTAACGAGTGCAATAAATCATGACGATGAGATCAATCTGTTGAGAATGACTTTCACAAACAATAACGCAATTTCATTGCACATATATGTGCAAGAAATACATTATTATCAGACCGTACGTAAAACACGCAATACAAACATGTTGAATGATATTAACTTTTATTATAATTAATATTTTCTTATCTGCAAGTAAAATAAAACAGAGTAAAATGAAAAGAATCACTCTCGTCTTCCAAACCACTCAATAACTTTTAACTGTTACGTGCCTTGCGTAACATCCTATATGGAAGTGAAACTCTTATAATAGCACAGGGAGGAATAGAGAGAGAGAGAGGAATTCGGACATAGTTTCAACCGTGATCGGGAAAACAATTCGAGCAATGCAACGTAAACAGCATCATCGACATGATAGCATACTTTCCTTCGCTGAAAACAAAGTTCAAGGCTCAAGGGCGGAGCTGTTTGCACGAAAATAGTTCTGGTCCTGATCTCGATTTTAAGAAAATCTCGCCTGGATACACACACGCGATTGACCCAAAGGGATTCACGTGGGCGAAGGACCAAAGCATCGTGTTTTACTTTTGCGAACTTTTTACATGTACCTACGTCATCGTCGTCCATCTATCTTGTTGCGACCTATATACAGGCCCAGCGAGCATCGATTGCGACAGCCAGGCGCCCTGAAAATTCTCTCGAGTTCTGTCCGATTTTCGCACGGTCTCTGCAATATCATTAAAGTGGATTGGCAAATGATCCATTATAAACAGATAGCGTCATTTACCGTGACATCGATGGCTCGAAATTCAATGCAAAGAACATTATTTTTATGGTACGTACTTACATACGAATGAGTTGTATTTAAATGAGTGTACTATTTATTAAGTTATACGCGATATTTGGTATGTCGTGATTTGTTTGTCCATGGATATTGATAGTGTGGTCGATATGATAGATCGCTTCGTGTGATAGATAAATCGTGTGGTGCGATTAATGCATTCCTCGTCATAGAAAAGTTTCTATTATTTATACGTAGATAATACGAATATAATATACGTACATT
>NIPQ01090046.1:0-22104 GCA_002806875.1 Lepidotrigona ventralis hoosana
AACGGCACGTCGTCACCTAGAGAAAATGGCCTCGACAAACTCGGTCCGTCATCGGTGCCTTTGAGCAGCCAGGTGAAGAAAGAAGTGCCACCACCGTCGCCGAGAAGTGGTACCAGCAGCAACGCGAGCACACCTTCGGCTAAGAAGATGGAGGAACGAGAGAAACCTACCACGCCGATCTCCAAACCTGTCACACCTACCTCTGCAGGTGTTTATCATTTTTCTGCTAATTTCCAAGCATCGTAACAAATGGAATTATTCAGTACATGGAAAAAGTACTCCTCTTTCGGAAGAAATTTTTATTTAGACTTGTCGCTGCAATATTGCAAGAATTGAGCCACCATTATGTATCGTTAGTCAGTGCCATTATCCAAATTAATTTTCTCAATTTCAAAGTAATTCTAGAAATGCCATTTCAATCGAATAAACGACAATTCTCGTTCCCGTTTCGCGTTGACACGGCGCTATTCTGAATTTTCGTGCCAATCACGCTGATGGAAAATACTTAGCAAGTCTGACGATGAATATATGGTCGACAGGTGGTAGCAGCTCCGGCTCCGGTGGTCTGAAACCATCGAGTTCCAGCAAACCACTGGTCTCGGCTTCGGCGGTCGGCCCTTATCCGCCACACTATCCGCCGCCACATCATCCACCCGCAGGACCTCATGTGGACGTGCTGGGTTATCCCCCGGCCCTGAATGGATATCCCGCAAGACCGCCTCTTCAGCAACTCTACGATCCTCACGGAAGCATGAGGGCACCTCTTGGACCTCTCGGTGTACCCGGTGGCAAACCGTAAGTGCTTCTCTCCCACCGTTGATGAATTTCTTCCTTCAGAGCTTTAATCTTAACACGTTGAAACTTTCGCTGGGAAATTTTCAATAGAAAGTTTATATACACTGTCGTCGATGTACCAAGCAAAATTACTAACAAGAGTAAGAACGTTGTCTCATCCCGTGTAATATGCATGTTTTCAAAGAATTGAACTTCTTGGTTTGTCGTAATAAAATCGTAATTTCTGAGCAATCTCTCGCGATGATGGCTTGTTTCAATCAATCTTGTCAAATTGCTGTGATGATCTTGAAAGATCTGACAAATCTCGTTTCCAATCTTCCAGACTGTGTTTTTCTTCGTACCAAAAAACACAACCAGCAATTGTTGAATAATCCGCATAGTTATCAAATAATGACACCACCCTACGTTTTCTCGTCATCACGCCAACCGTACAATCGGCGATTATTAAATAATCCACGATCTAATCATTCAAATAATCCCGGTCCATCATCTCACTCAAATAATCACGCGCAACAAGCAAACAAAGACGTCGTGGAAATCACGTCGGTCAGCTCGTCCATCAAGGAGATCGTAAACTACCGCAATTACGGGAAGAAGAAAATGTGGCAATAAAGTTTCTTTGTCTTACAGGGCGTACAGTTTCCACGTATCGAGTGAAGGCCAGATGCAGCCGGTTCCATTCCCTCACGATGCTCTAATTGGACAAGGAATACCGCGCCATGCGCGCCAGATAAATACCCTGACACACGGCGAGGTAGTGTGCGCGGTAACGATCTCGAATCCGACTAAATACGTTTACACCGGTGGCAAAGGATGCGTCAAGGTCTGGGACATCAATCAGGGTGGCGGCGGCAGCGCGAAACACGTTTCGCAGCTTGATTGCCTGCAACGAGACAACTACATCAGGTTGGTTAAACGTTACGTTCGCACAACGTCGCATTAACTTTCCACACCGTCTGGCAAACGCGAGATTCGCCGCTGAATAAATTCTGATTAGTGTCTCCTCTCGCGTCTCCACGACCACCATTGCGGTCTCGTTTGCCGACTCGCGATACGTGTAATTTCGACCTTTCGAGAAACTAGTCAAGTCACTTAGCTTAGTTTGAAACGATCGTCGACCGACGATCTCCGCCTCTTATCTCGGCTGCCAGCGTTAATTGCTTGAAATCTTCAATGTATCGGGACTATCATTTAAACATATTACATCCCCCGCTATATTAGACGCTAGTGATCGACCTGTTAATTGATTACACTGACTTTATTATAAAACGTGTGATTGATAATAATCCGTTAATGAAGTTGCTATTATTTATTCAGCGTGACTATTAAGAATTTAATGATGGAATTTTAACGTTCGGAGCTCGTTAATTAAGAGCGTAAGTTGATACGGTGGAAATACACGAGCGTCTGATGACTTATTCATGAAAAGACGAATCGATAATTATTATCTGTGTTAATAAAGTTAAAGGCTAATATTATCTTTGCAACTGGACAATTTTTATAATTATATGCTTCTTCCATCGTCTCCGTTCCATTGCGTAAACTAATGCCAATCTTCTCTTATTAAACAGGTCAGTGAAACTATTACCAGACGGTAGGACTCTGATCGTCGGCGGTGAAGCGAGTAATTTAAGTATCTGGGATCTGGCGAGTCCGACGCCGAGGATCAAGGCAGAATTGACTTCGAACGCGCCAGCGTGTTACGCATTGGCAATCTCGCCTGATTCGAAAGTCTGCTTCAGCTGCTGCAGCGATGGTAACATCGCTGTCTGGGATATACAGAATCAGTCTTTGCTCAGGCAATTCCAAGGTCACACGGACGGCGCATCCTGCATCGACATCTCCGCAGATGGCTCGAAACTGTGGACCGGAGGATTGGACAATACGGTGCGCTCGTGGGATCTTCGGGAAGGCAGACAGCTTCAGCAACACGATTTCACATCGCAAATATTCTCGCTCGGTTACTGTCCAACCGGCGAATGGTTGGCTGTCGGAATGGAGAATTCGAACGTCGAGGTGCTGCACGCCACGAAACCGGACAAATATCAGCTTCATTTGCACGAGTCTTGTGTACTTTCGTTACGTTTCGCTACTTGCGGCAAGTGGTTCGTCTCAACCGGCAAGGACAATTTACTGAACGCGTGGCGTACACCGTACGGTGCCTCGATATTCCAGGTAAAATTTGAATTCGTCTCTCCTCGACTAGATGTAAGCCGCGGATCATCGTGACGAAGCCGTTGATTAAATGTTAATTAAATTTTGGATCGTACGTTGTGATCTAGTCCCGAGAATTTCTCGGAACAAACTGATAAATTACAATAAAGTAATTTCTAATTTTTAGTTTCATCCAATAATAAAGTAATTTTGTTTCGTTGCAGTCGAAGGAATCTTCGTCAGTACTCAGTTGCGATATTTCAACGGACGACAAGTATATCGTGACTGGATCGGGTGATAAAAAAGCTACGGTGTACGAAGTGATATACTGAACAGTCAGCTGAACGATACAATTTCAAGATACTGGATGTTGTCATATGTGCTACGCTTTTATAACACTGGTGCATAGAAGAGATCAGAGATAAAACTTAGAAAAGATGGAAGAAAATGGAAAAAAAACTTAGAGAAAACGGAAGAAGCCTGTTCCAAGAATATGCACGGAAGACTCAAATGTCACGAAAGTCGAGATTTTAGAACGTGTATTATGAGAGGAAATAGTCTTTTTGTGAGTCTGGGATTGATACATTTGCGTGTGTTATATTTGTTAAATTTGAATCACGCGCGCAGTGGCTTCCGCGCTATTTCAGAGGGGAAGCTGCCGGCCGAACTGAAGTTACATTATATATATATGTATATGTATATATATATATATATATATACATATATATAAAGGTGACAGACGTTTAGCTACTTAAGATTGTATAGAACGTATAGTTATAAATAGGCCAAGACGACGGCATACGATTATGTCGATGATAAATGGGACTTATATACGTGATAATGTTCGCTTGGATAATTGTGATCCGCGATTGTGTTCGACTTCGAGGCGAGAAGTCGCTTGTGTAATATGTTACTAATGTAATATAGAGTTTTATGATAAAAGTATCATTACGTGCGACTTGTGTGCAAGATGCAAGATGAAATTAACACTTTCACCGCGCGTGATGTCCTCGTGCTTTATTATGGCTGACGAAAGAACAAACTGAGATGTCTGAGACAGGCAGATTAAAAGGAAAATTGTATGTACCGAACACAACACACCATCTAGCGTGTAGATCTGTCGAAGTAGGAATGTGTGTGCTGTGTTGCAGAATTCTACATAAAATATATCGAACACACAGTGTGTAGGAGCAGGAACGTTTTAATTCGAGGATAGAGAATACGTAGGTCTGTATTGAATCGATGTAATTTCGACCGTGCTAAGAAGTGTAAAGGAAGTTGGGTTCTTGCATGGCCCTCGATATTTCCATTACGAAGAGAGAAAGAGAAAGAGAGGGAGAGAGAGCGAGTATAAAAGAAGAAAAAAGAAAAAAAAAAGAAAACGTAACCCTTACCCCCGAAATTTGTACTCGTATAGAAAGTTCAGTTACGAATATTTTCGTTCTTTCGTTGCTATTCTATATCTCGGTATTGCAGCTACCACTCGTAACTATATGTTCTGCGGTAACTGTGAAAAATTGTGAAAGGCACGGAAGGGAGCTGAGAGAAAAAGTAATATCACGTTTGATTTCTTTTCTGACTCGTTTTCTCTAGCAAACGCGTAGAACGGTCAAAAGAGATTCAAATGTTTCCCGTCACCCCGTAATTGGTATCGCCAAATGAAATCCATGTATCCTTTTTACGAGTCGCAAGTTTATAGTACATCGTATCTTGTTCGCGATCATCGACTAAAAGTCGAATATTTATCAAATCAATTTACGCTATACTGTATAAAGAATTTTTATTATTATTACAGAATTATTATTATTGCACGAATGAAATAAAATTTGATTATTTAAATGATTAGTATTCGTATAATATATACATCATATATAGTCTATAATCTATATAGTGTATATGTTATGCAAATATTCCTGACGATCTATTTATATTTTATCGACTTAATGAATCTCTCTGGTTTAATAATGTTTATAGCGGACTATGTACGATGTACTTTACGTATTGTACCAATCGCAAAGAATAGTTTCACGCCTGTGCAACAAAATTTAAGCGTATTCAACGAAGAATCAATCAAAGTATGAAATATGAACTTTAGAGAGGCAGATGCTCACGAACGCGTACCGTTTACTGTCATGAGGCATCAACAGTTACATCCGTATTCACGAATAGAAGCACGTGGGCTATTTATGCTCCCCCCTGAGCACGTTTATTCGCGAGATGTTCGTACGAGAATATTTTTGTGACTGTTCCACACGATGAGCTCTTAGGTTTAATTTGTTAACGACTCGTCAATCAACGAGAGACACAAGTACGTTGCAAAAGAAATTAAATTGCGCCACGCAATTAATAAAAATTGTACACGCGGTTAACGATTTCTTCGATACCTGCGAGAACGGCGTATGAAATTATTAGGATATTAGGTAATGCGTTATTATTCGGATCTTCAACGGTAAAAGCAGGGGATGCATAATGGAGATTTATATTTTGTTACAGGAAGACAACACACGTTTTACATTCGCTGTGATCGTCGTAGAATCGACGCTATATACTGCCGCGAGAACACAAAGAGAAATAAAAAGATTAATAGGGATTATATGTCGCAACGATAGAAGAAAATGTAAAAAATAAAAAAAAAAAAGTTTAAAAATAGAAGAAAAAACTGTATAAAAAGCAAATAGATTTTCGGCGAGCACAGCTCCGATGATAGACCAATAGAAACAACGATACCTCAAGAAGACTCAATAGTTAATTATCTCTTTAATGGATTAACTTGTACAGAATCGATATTCTTTTACAGTGACTAATTACGCATACCCGCATACAGCTGCATACACCCAATATACACAGATGCACTAAAAGAAGAGAGCAAAAAATCGTGATCTGACATCTGCAATTAAACGAAAAAGCTAACCAACTTTCTGTTCCGCGTTTCGTTAACTGTGTCTCCGTGCTCGCAATTTGCACTCCGTGTGTACGAAAGCGATGAGAAATATGCGTTTCCAGCCAGAACAGAAATGAAAATACAAAAAGAAAAAAAAATGTTATTCCTTTCCAAGCACAGTTCATGTTGTTCCTATAGCTACGCGAAAATTGTTTCTTTCAACAATTAAATCATCTATATCTATATACGTGTGAGGTTTTACTATCCTTCCCGCCATTATTCCATTCGTACGACTAAATCTTTGATTTCCGTTCAAAGAGAAAAGACAATAAAAGTAAAAGAAAATAACGATACGTTATTCAATAAGTATAAATCAAATTTACCATTCAAATATCTACAATAATTCTACAATTTGTCCAATAAGTTTGTTTGAATTAAACTTATTTGTTGTTAAATAACTAAAAATCAGAATCCATTGGTCAATCACAGTGTTCAATCGGTAATCAAATGTTTCGGACTGTTATAGTATTGCTAATATTATTAATATTATACTTAAGACGTAAAGTAACTATTAAGTACTTATATAATTTACCTTTTCGTTATCCGTGAAATAATTTTGATAAAAGTAAGAACAAAAAGTAAAACAAATCGAATGCAAATTGATATATACCGTACAGAGTAAATAGGGGGGATAGAGGTTCAACAACTGTGTGGATAGTACCGCCACCACGTAGCTAATTACTCGAACCGATAACTATACTAACCTACGGGAATTTAGCGAAACGCATCAATATGGCTACGGATAGCTGGCTCGTGCGCCCGCTCGCTAATTATTTAAGTAATTTTGGGAAACGTGCGAGTGTATGTTGAAATAAACACTTGTGCAAAATGAACATGTCAGTGGAGAAAAAGAAGTATCCGTCAGCGCTGCCAACGAATTGGCCGACCAGGGAAGAGGCCACGAGGAAAAGTCAAAATCAATTGTCATCGACTGGAAAGGTTGACGTTTATTATTACAGGTGCGTTCACCATTTTGGAAATTTGTTTTCACGTTACACATTGATCATGCACGGTCTACAGAAACTGATAAACGCTTGTGTTTCGCATTCGCGACGTATCGATCGCAATTGATGCCGGAACATATAACGTGAGCCGATCCTAACCTCATTTATGATACGGTGAATATTTTTTTCCAGTCGCGGTGTCAGAAACGACGCGTCGCTAGTGCCGCCAATAAGGCAAACTGCATCTATATTTAAACAACCAGTAACCATTTACAAGACGCAGGAAGGCAAAGTGAAGGACATCAAGCACGGAAATCAGGAAAAACCAAAACAGGTCAGTGTTTGTTATTTATTTTTCTTATTTGTACATAGACATCTAGTAATCAACGTGTTACAACGTTTACTGTCAATATTTTCTAACCTTCATATCTGTTACACGAAGGTGAAATGTTTATCAAGTTTAAGATTATTTTCTCTCATTCATTATGTCATTCACCAGAAAATCACAATGTATATAAAGCTATTCTTTGGTAATAAATGTATCATATTCCCTTCACACATGAGAGTAATATCCCAAAATGTTTTATCATTGTAACAAAACTACAGAGTCGTTAGAACTGTATGATTTTAATTGTGGCGTTTAATGTCTCCTGTAAGTTCTCATGGTTCAATCATTAAATCATTCATTTAGGAAGGAGCCGATAAAACTGATGGCAAATATGGCTCCCAAGATAAGCCTAAGCAGGTAACACATTGTTCGATGTGCTTATGGAATTACTGATTAATGTGTCGGATAAATGTATAATGTTGTATACAAAGTGTCTACAATCAGGCATCCTTAATCATCAACTAGTTCAAAAGCAATTGTGTAGTGCATGTATCATTACAAAGTCCTTTGTTATGCAAGCATTTAGCAAACATTTGATTTATAACAAATATGTGTTTAGTGTAAGACGTGTAAAATATTAAGTCCTATGTATATCTTACGTTTTCTTCATTTGTTATCGATCAACATACAATGCATACAGTTCATTTCTTGAGAAATACAGTGTTTAATAGTATATTATCATTTTGCTTGTGCCATGAAGCAGATACATCTCGTTTCTGTGATTAGATTATTTTTTTGTGTGCTAAGTACGTACTATTATTTCATATATGTGCAGTAATGTTACCGTTTTGCATAAATACTTGTTATTGATTGTACAGAAACAGTATTTTCGATCTTGCAGTTATTTTGGGAGAAACGTTTGGAGGGTTTAAGGGCATGTGATCCAGATGGATTCGAATTCGATGCAATGGACTTGCCAAAAAGCTTGAAGCCAGTTGGTCCGTATATTACGGAAGAAACGCTGCTTCAAAGTGTTGCAACCGCGTTACACGTTTCCTCTCAGCCAGTCACAGGACAAACGGGTTCGAAGACAGCTTTAGAGAAGAATCCCGGGGTATTTCTTAATCCCGATCAACCCCTCGTACAGGTAGAATAGATATTTAGATACAAAATAGGGTGCTACATTAAAATCAAACGCGTGTTACGTGTTAATTACATTTTAGCACATGATTCAACACCCTATTACGGAATGTAAATAATTATGTACTGGAGGTTTGAAAGGGTATATCGACAAAAACAATAGAGACGGCGTCAACCAAACATTTAACGTGGCTGCTGTCAAAGTGAAATCGATAAAATCAATCATTCTCTTTTGTTCCAGGCAGTGTCGATAGCCGACGAAGACATCAAGAGGCAAGAGGATCGTGTCGCTCTCGCAAGAAAAAAGCTGCAAGATGCTTTACGAGCAATTCCTACATAAGTTGTACAATTCTATTAGCTGTATTTTAATTCGCTCATCCCTAGTCCTAAGTTCGTTATAAATTATGTCATATCGGTTTTTATAATAAACGTTTTGTAAAGAAAAAGAAACGTGACTTTCTGCTATACGTATGCAATACATGTACAGTGTTGTTACTCGGTAAATTTACGAAGTAGTTCCATGAAAAAAAAATTCGAAACTGCGATTCAAAATTTCGTTCGATAGTTCGAGCAAGTCGGCTGTTGTTACGCCATAAAATCCAATTTCGCTTTTCGCTTTTTATGTATCGTGGATAATGTTAATGGTTTGACTACCGTGGTCACTCGCCATCTGCCTGGATTTTCGGTGTACTGGGAAAAAGAAAATTGAGACGTGGGTCGGCCACGAGAATTCGGCGATTCCTCGGATTCGACGATGTTGACGGGAAAGAAACTGCATCTGGCTTTACACAGGCCGAAAACGTGACCGCACGAAATGACCCGTGAAGAGCGAGTGGTTCCGTGCGAGAAAAAGTAGGAACACTCGTGCAACCGTACCATATGCCCTCTTAATATATCAGCCTCGTCCATTAGGCCGACTTAAATCATGCAAGCACGCGACATATTTTGTCCTATGTCGACTGTTTTATACCTCCGTGGCGGAGCATTATACGAAGAATCGGAATTTGTCATCAACGGAAACGATTTCTCTACCACGTGACGCTTAATCTTCTTTGAAAGAGAACTCGACTGCCGGTTTTAAATTATGGACTGGTCGTGCTTGGATCCGTAAAATCGTGCGTATCGTAATAAAACAAGAAAGAATTGACTATGCCACGATCAACAAAAGTCAATGACATTGACGATGCAGGAGTGGCAGCACCTCCATATACGTACCACGATATCAAGAACATTCAGTTGTCTCATATATTCCCGAAACATCTTTTTCAGTGTTACGACAGTAGCTTTGTAGCTTGTAGTTTCGTAGAATGTCGTACGCTATCGTCTGGGAATGGGTGCGTGCCTTGGGGCCCGCACAAAAGAATGCCCAGGCAGGTAGATATAGCAACGTCGGTTTTCAGGTAAGCACAAGCCAGGTAAGCACAAGCCAGGTGGTAACCTCTTTTTTCACTCTATCTGCCTTCTCTGCCATTCTCCGAATCCCGATCTCCGTCCTTTTCTCGGTCACCGCTCAACAGCTGTTTCCCTGTTTGCGAAGGGTCCTCCGTTATTCTAAAATGGTTGGCAAGGGAAAGCAAGAGAGGCCAGAGAGAACTATAGGTAGACACAGGCACATGTCCCATTTTAAATCGTTATAATATTCTTTGAACACGTTTATAGATCCTGTCTAATCGGCCTTACGCGGTCTCTTCTTCGGACGCGTACATTCGCGTGTGCGTGTTATACCGGCGAAGGAAGTCTGATCGAGAATGTGACCCGAATATTCAGCATACATTGTCAAGGATATGCTCGTCTCATCCGACTTTTTCAGCGTTGCCGTCGAAGTGATGCGACACTGATTAAAATGATGAAATTTTTAAAGAATAAAAAATATTTGAGTTGAGGTGAAATTGTTCATAGAACAATTATGAATATATTACGAGTGTTTAATTTTTATTCGTTGTACGAATATCCTTTATCGTTTATTCGAGGATATTATGGCAAGGTTTGCCGCAAAACTTTTGCGAAAATTATGCTGGAATTTATGTATGAGCAAACGCGTGTGTTTTTATATGTTCCTAAATTTTGCTATCACTGTTACAGTAAAAGTTTTATTATTACTCTTGCGAGAAGTTTTAATTTCTTCTAAAAATTTTGTGCATAAATACGACTTATCAGAAATATTCGTCACTCTCTCTTCTCGAGGCGAATATCACTACGTGCATTTATATTACAATAGATTAAAAAACTTCGCAATTCTAAGTGTTATCAAACTCATGACTTTAACTGGTAGATATTTCTGGTTATTAGTAGATTAATACATAGTTTACATTCGGAACGATAGAAAAAGCAATGAAAAAATACTGGTATCGTAATAATTGACAGATTCAGCAGTTTATCGGCGAAAGTTAATTTTACACATTCCATATTTGCGGAACGATGGGTTTCGCATCTGTAGAAACTTGTTTGTTCCACTTTATCGAGCTTTATTGTGGAATTAATGTACCACCCATGTACTCTGATACGTCTTGATGCAAATTAAACGCATATTTCGCGGGACAATCGAGAGAAAAATAGCAAAGTGGTAACGTTTCACTTTCGCGTGGCATAATCCGCAAACGTACACGCAACTAACCAGATAACAAGGCGAGAACAATCGAACGTATTAAACTCTATTCATTTCACATGGCCATAGCCGGTTCCCGATAAAACTTAATCCCTGCTTAAACGCCGGTTGCGGTTGATAGAATATGCACGTTCGCGGTTAAACTCGCCTCGAGGACTTGTAATCCGAAACAAAAAGATTCGCTGGTCGTTTTGTTTCCTGTTGGTGAAATCTCCCGCTGGAATTTGAACGAAGTTGCTGGCCAAGGTGTCACGCACTTCTAAGCCGATCGAATTCCGCGAGATTAGATTTTGTTGCCCCTCCGCGATGCGACACGCGCCAAACATCGATTAGAAAATTGAATCTTGTAAATCACACCTGATTTACGTGTTATATCATTTTAACGTCGCATCGGTTTGTTAATTTTTCGAACTGACACGTCTTCGTACGAGGTTTTACAGTTTTAATTTTTTTAAATTCGTACAAACTCGCATATCGCTCTTCCATTATTGATCACTTATCGTAAAGAAGTAACCGAAATTATAAAATTATTTTGAAGAAAACTCGTGAATGATCTATACAGATAGTTACAGAAAAATCAATGATCATTGTTGAATTCAAAGGATTGTGATACCATACAAAAATCACGAATTTACGACGAATTTAGTTCTCCTTTGTAATGCAATTTCAAGACTCTTCATTGTGTCTGTGCGTGATTTTTCCGCGTAGTTTACAGACTAAAATTGGATGACAATATTCTATCGCAGATTGTATCTCTAGTTATGTAGAACTGCACTCTTATATACATAAATAGAAATACCATCACAGACGCCACCATGTCTTAGTATCGATCTTTCAAGCGAGGATGGCCATGTTGACCATATTGTCGGTCGTTGACGAAATAGATATTGACGGGAAAGCATTTCGAAGTTTCTCGAGAAACTCCAAACGTATAATAACAAATTGTGGTCGTAAAAGTCAAGTTAATTCTTACCTTTAACAGAGGTAGCCAACGACAAATGACAGTGGGTTTATTTACAAGCTATATTTTAAATTTTAAATTTATTATTTTATTGACTTGTACGTTTCGATGTATTATTTCGAAATCTGTTGTGTCAATAAGATATAGGCAAATATAGTAAAATCTATATTGTATATTCTTTGTTACAACTATGGAATAATACTTATATTTCCGTTTTTTCATGTTCTTTTTCTTTTTTCTTTTTTTTTTCGTTCTTATTCCTTTTTCTACATCGAAAGCTTCGTCTTTTTTTTTTTTTGTAGAACAGTCGAAAGGAAACAATCAATTTCGGCGAGATTCAATGGATAAACATCATCTTGCAAGAGGCCTTTTGAAGGAGGCGTTGGTCCATCGTGGTTCTCTACGGAAGAACAGCTGGGGGACCTTCGACTCCCAACTGCTATACGTAATCGATGTCGACTGACTTTCTCTCTCGTGGGCCCAGATCAGACGAGAGCAATGGACAGTAAAGAGAATTGGTAATAGTTTATAGTAAATGTCTCTCCTAATTATCACGCGCAAAATCGTCGTCGGAGTCTAGCAAATTAATAAACATCATCAATTAATTACTTCGTGGTAAATTACCGCGAAAAGTAAGAATCTGAAGTATCGAACATTTTTGCTTTATCGTCTCGTTTCGTTCAGCCCCGGGGCGAATTTTCGTAACCATTCAAGGGACAAAGGATTCTGTGTGTATTTCTTTTTACGTCATCGAGCGACAAAGCACGGGGAACGCGAACCTCCAGCTGATCCTGATTTTCACTCCGACACTCGAAGTCATTAAACTTCCGTTCTCGTTCAGGATCCGGTCGATCCAGATGTACACGCACACGATCGCCCTGTCCCTTTATGCGCATACACGCGTGCATATGTGGATGCGTACACACGGGAAGCCTTCAAGCTTGGCCATGGTTTCCGTCTGGCCCATTGTTCGCTTCGTTTCGAGCCCAGAAAAAAAGTCGCTCAGATCGAAATCTATTGAACCGTCTGAAAAGCGAGCCTTTTCTTCTCCTTCGCCGCGTGCTCCCTTATCTGCGTCCTTCTTCGTCGTCCTGTTCCCTCCTTGTTCCACCGCTTTTCACACCGCTCGCTCTCTCCCTTTCCTCGGCGAATGCTCGACGAGCATCCCTCTCTCTCTCCGTCTGTTCTACCCTTGCTTGTTCGTCGATCCGTCTCGCTTCGTTTCGAGCTTTAAATTCGTCCGGGCTGTCGCGAGATTCGCTCGTAGGGAAATGTACACGCGAATCGCGTTCCCTCGCGAAAGGAGAGAAATTTCTGCCAGGTCTTTCGTTTTTATTCGCCAACTTCGTATTCGTCGATGTTGGGAAGTAACTTCGTTTTTTTTCTGCCGGGTCGGACCGTGGAAATGAAGAGAGTGATTGTTCACGGGTACGTGGGAACTATCGTTGGTTTCGTTCGCTTCCCATTTGAAGAAATTCCAGTGATTGATCAACTCGCTTATACTTGCAGTTCGTCTGAGAGTTATGAAAAGATCGAGGAACGACGTTACAATGGAAATAGCTTATTTTAGAGTATATCGATTGTATACTGTGGGATAATTTAGATTGATATTCCTCGCCAAAGCGTTAATATATATATATATACATATACATAATGCATGAACATTTGATACATTCTTTTTATATGGAACTTCTTTCTGATAGTTATCTTAAGAATTCGAGACATATCTCTTTTGTAATGCAAAATTGAAAATTTCTTAGGTCACGTGTAAAAATAACACATGTTCCGTTGAATCTCAGCCTATATACTATATTTGTTATGTTATCTACTTTATCTTTTCTTACTAATTTAATTGTGTATATCTATTGAACTCAAAAATGATCGACTAGTATTTATACATTATAGCACAGACTTTTGAAAATTCAAAATTTTAATATACATATCAATATATAATATTTACTAATTTATAATATATATATTTATAATATATATATATAAATATATACATTTATTATAATATATATACTAATTAAATAATTGGTTAATATACATAATATATAAATATACATACATTTATATATATATATTTGGAAATATTAATTTTCTGTTCTCGAACTTGCTGCCCCCACGTATCTACACCATTGGTCACAGGTACTTCGAATTCTTTGTGCGAACGCATCCTAGAAGTTGATCGCAAAACGTTTTCCGTTTCTTGGCTGCTCGAAATTGTCGGCTATAAACACGAAGGGCACCGGCGAATGCATTCTGCGATCATCCACGGCTGTAAATAAATCTTCCATCAAATTTGTAGTCAACTCGTGACCCCACGTCGCTCGAACAATGCGGTTCTAATAGTTCTAAAATTTCCGCATACAAATGTTACGTTCGACGATGGATAAGAAACAACGATGGATAAATAGTTTGAAAAGAAGCTTTTTATCCAAAGTTATATACTTTTATTGAAAGATTGCATCTTCAGAATTTGTTACCTAGATATTCTAAAGGTACTAAATTTTGAATTTTGAAAGTCTGCTCTTCTTTACATTGCTTTTTTCAAGTTTTAAATTTTTAATTGCACGGCGGAATTTTTAGTTAATCTTAGGTACCTGTGTGTGTGTGTGTGTGTGTGTGTGTGTGTGTTTTAAATGAAAAATATGCAAGGAATCCGGGAGGATGATCAAAAGTTGCTCTGAAAGTGACTGACTTAGGTCTGTCCCTCGATTAATCTTTATTTTCCACGGTTTCCAACCTCAAGCATTCACCGACCGAAATTTTCGAGCTCTCAGCGCACGCGATCCACAGTCGAATTCTGAAGCTCGGTTTACAACGAGCTCGATCTCTATAAAATCTACATTTGCATATAGTATAAATGTTTCTTCACAATGAACAGAGAACTATAATTTCTCTGCTTGTTGATGTGCAAACATTGAAATTGACAGTCATTTGCGTAACGCTTTCGCACACAACTACGAAAAGAAAAGTCTACAGTATCAGTTGCAGTTTCTTACTATCAATCGAAATCCAACGATAAATAATTCTCCTAAAACGGACACTGGTTAAAAGAACTGCTGTAGTGAAAANAAACATAAGTATAACGTGATATTGATTAAGAATTTAAGGATACGAAAGGGAAAAAAGAAGAAAAAAAGGGAGAAGAAGGTGAAATCGCAGCGCGATTGCTATTCGACGAGAGAGAGAGAGAGAGAGAGAGAGAGAGAGGACTAGAAGGGACATGTACGATGTATCCGGAACCGCCTGAACGCCTAACAGCGGCCTAGCTTTTTATTAAACAACAATAACAAAAAAAAAGTAAAAAAAATAAAAAAAAGAAAAAGATGAAAAAACAAAGAAGAAAAATACTCGCACGACGTTCGCAGGAAGCTGTTTGCCAACGCAGCGAGTCAAATCGTAACGAGGAGAGACCAGAATTCATAATTAATCACGGTGAATCCGAGAGCAGAGAAACATACGGCGACGAGAGAAATAGGAGAATACAGTGGCAGATACCCAATCAATAAGATTCGGTAACGAAAATTACAAACTTCGAGATATTCACCTCGCGCATACTTCGAACGTTATCACACAACTTTTGTACACGCTCTCGATTCTCGAAGACACGAAGAGAAAACCGCGGTCGCGGTTCTCACGGTTTCACAAGCAGCTTACAACAGCTCTGAGAAGCGAGCTCGTGTTTTTTGCGGCGCATTACACCGTATATAGCCACGAATCGTCTGAATTGTTCTACTCTGTAGCCGCTGCTATTATATACACATTCAAACACATTGTTCTCGCTCTTTGCTACGGGACACTCGCGGAAGAAACGCCCGTAGTCAAGCGTTGTTTGATCCTCTCGCGTTTCACCGACTTTTACCGATCTCTAGCGTCGAAATCTGATCTTACGCTTCTACTACTACATATTACGATAATTCCACGTTGATCCGTGACGATCGGCCTGCGACCGAGGGAGGGACGACGATGACACCGAGGGTGGGGCAAAGAAATGGAGAAGAAAATTCTTCGTGAGGAAGGAGATCGATCGCCGATCGTCGCGTGGTTATTCACGCTGCGTCGCGTCTAATTGCCAGCCGTTCGCCTTATCGTCTACCGATACTACTTCAACGAGGGAGTGTCTGCCCGAACAGAGTGGTCTGTCGAGAGAAACAAGCTACTAGCCCGTAAACGCCGAGCTTGATGGTGACGGCTTTCGCATCCGCGGATCGTTCTTGCTCCGAGAGCAAAGTGATCGATCGTTGCGCCAAGTTTCTTTCGGGGCGAAAATTTGGCGGCACTCCGAGAGCGAGGCGTTCTCTCGACGCGTCTGTAAAGACGGGGAAAGATAACAGGGAGGGACAACGAGAGAGATGGGATGCAGCGGCTTCTCACGAGACGATTTGACATTAACGAGCGAGCACCAAAGCGCCCGTTAGATAACATAACGAAACGGAAAGAGCAGGTGAGGAACCTTTAGCGCGAAGTAGGTGGTAGGACCTAGCGTTTCTTAATAGTTTCGTAAACGATTACAAGAAGCAAGTAGCGAATGATGCACAATACGATCTTCCCGAAGTACCGATCACTGATTAACAAAAACGATTAGAAGATACCAACACACAGATACACACACACACACACACACACACCGTACACACACATGCGTACAACACGAAACACAGATACAATCATGAGTGGAGAGAAATGAAACAAACGGCGGCGCCTCTTTTTTGCAATTTAGCGTTTTTAGTACCACGCCGAGGAACAGAGCGTGAAAGAGTGTGTATGTGTAAGAGCGAACGAGAGAAAGAGAGAAAGAGAGAAAGAGCACGCGAGAGATTTCGTGTAGCTTCAATTATTATATAAACAATTTTCAATCAAACATTTGTTATCGTAGCGCGTACCGATACCCGTAACAACCGTATTATATTATATTCGTACAGAGCTCGTCGAGAAACATATAGAGAGATCGCGCGCAACGCGACACAGGTTCAAACGCCGGGGACGCTTGAATCGTCCGCAGAAACGATTCGACCTGTGTCGAGCACGGGTGGCCGAGGCCGTGAAACAAGGCAATCCATCCGAGCCTCCGGGACTTTCCTCTCGTACGAATTTTCTTTTCTCTCAGATTTTTCGATCGTCGGGGACGACTCGTTCGCGATTCTTCCTCGATTTAGAATCTCCTGCAGAAATCTCAACGCGAATGGCCCCGTGATTAGACAACGATACGCGCAGCTGTGTTCTCGTGTTCGCGGGAATTTTTCGCGATCGCGTACAAACGCGAGAGTCCGACGTGTTGTTCGTGCCTCTCGCGATGAAAGAGGGTAACGACGAAATACACAGAGTTCGTTCTAGGGCTTGCTCTTGTTGGGCAACGAGAACGGATGAACGGGAAATCGCGTGATAAGGCGAAGGTCGTGCCGGAGGAACGTTTCGAAGCTCGGCTGGTATTATCGCGCTCTCATAATTTGTACTTTATAATACTTTAGGATAAACATCGTTGAGGGTTTGAAAGGGGACATCGAGTTTCAATTCTAATTCTCTGAATTTTTTCGACGTGCGTCTCGACCCGCGAGAGACGCAACGCAACACACATACACGCGCACGCGTACACACACGTACACATGTACACACACATCGTTGCGGCTGATTCCATATTTTAGAGAAAATGGCTCGAAATTCGTTTTTATATATATTAAAAAAAAGAGCGAGAGAGAGAGAGAGAGAGAGAGAAATTGAAAAAAAAACATACGCGTATGTAAGAGCGATCGAATGTTTCGAGTCGAATTTTGCGTTGTCGAAGACGTCGAACGTTTGTACACCAGTGCCGGTGTTGATCACGAAAACCGGTGCGTCTTGACGAATTATGTTCGCGGTACGAGAGTAAATTTCCTTCGTTCTTTCGTGTTCGACACGCGTGCACGTGTATCTTTCGCATCTTAGGCCAATGGGGAAAGGTTCCTTTTATTCGGGCGCTGAAAACAGGAAAAAAACAAGAGGAAGGATCTTATCAAAGTATATTTTTCGACCCAGTTTCTTTTCAACACGATCGTCATCACGGTTGTCCTTCCCAGTTTCCCTTCCCTTTTATCCATTCGTTTTTTTTCTTTTTTTTTCGCCTCATTTTATTTTATTCTAAACACGGCAGCGACGAGAAAAACAGACGAAAAAAAAAAAACGAGCAAAACGAATTTCGTTAGTTGGCCTTTTTTTTTTTACGCGACAATTGGGTAACTCGCAACGTACCATGGTCGTTCGTTTGGGGCGAGGCACGGAACATCTAATCGATTTTTGAAATCGCGATTCCAAGTGAGTATCCGCAAATAACGGGGACAGGTACATTATTTCGCCAAATAATACGAACGGAGTACGTGACTCGAACGAATTCGCCGGTGATATATCAAACACTTTCGAGCGAAAGGTTGGTCTCGAGGAAAACATGATCCTGTGACAATAGAGCCAAAGGATTGCAAACGTTGTCGAACGGTTTGCTTGCCCCGCCGTGCGAAAAGGCAAATTTGCTCTCCCTGTGTGTCGTACGATCGTGTTGAGAATATTGCTTTCCATCCATCTGATGACGTTTCTCTGATTATCGTTATATGGTTTTAACAAAAGAAAAAAAAGGAAAAAAGACAAAAAAAAAATAGAAGGACAGAAGACGATGAGAAAACGAGGAAGAGAAGGATGGGAGCCAAAGCGCGCGAGACCAGCGAGAAAAAATTGAGAGCTTGGATGTATGCAGGCGCGCGCGCGCGCGTGTGTGTGTGTGAGTGTGTGTATGAATAGAATGAGAGTGGAAGAAGGACGGAGGAGGGAAGGAAGGGGTTGTGGAAAGGAGAAACGAAGAACGGGAGAGGAAAGGCTTTAAAAGAAAGAAAAAAAAAAGAAAAAAACACTCTCTTGGCAATGACAAGGCGCGAACGCACATATCAAAGAGAAGGGGACGTTGACGATTTAATAAAGTAACTGAATACTTAGCGGTATTAATTAGAACTTAAATTGTAAGATATTTAGGGAGGAAACTTAAAGAAAAAAGAAAAAAGGAAAAAAAGGAGAAGGATTAACGCGTTACAAAGTTTCTATATATGATTAAAGATTATACTCATAAATACGTATTATTGTACGTATGTATATATATATGTACGTATATATGTACGTATATATATTTACACATATAGATACATATAGGTATATATACATATATATACATATGCGTATACATATATATATGTGTATGTATATACTGTTCTCGAATGATGAGATCGGGGCCTGTCAAACGATTAGATCGCACGCGGATTGCAGATTGCAGTAGATTGTTGGTGGACACGCAGTGGCGGGCGCGGGCGCGCGCGCGTGTGTGCTCGCGCGCACACACCCACACACGCACACCGCACTACGTATACTATAAGACGTGTGTGCGCGCGTGCGAAAGTTGCACGCGTAAAAGATGCCAGGCAATTATCGATCTTCGGCGTACGTTGTGTTACTTGTGATTAGTTACACGCACAACGACATATGTATATATATATATATATATACATATATATACATATATATATACATATATATACATATATATATACATATATATATATACAGGTGCTCGCTTGCAAAGTGCGCGCGCGTGATACACGATACACATGTGTATAGATATATTCATATGCGTGTGATCTCGTTTGTTCTGTTTCCTTCTTTTTTTTTTTACGTATATGTATTATACAAAAGCACGCGTATATATACATATATATATATACACATATATTTTATGATTGTCGTTGTTGAATTCGTCGCATTACATAGGGTTTTACCCCCGTCCATCGCCGCAGTAGTAGAGACTATACGTATTGGATACGACCGTAAATTGAATAAATAATAAAAGGAAAGAAGAGAGAGAGAGAGAGAGAGAGAGAGATAGAGAGAGAAAAAAATAATCCGGATTTTACGAGACAAACGGAAGAATTTACGCGAGGAGGAAGAAACTTAGGTTACCGCAGAATCTTAGCTCGAAAATGGATAAAATGAAAAAAAATATTATAAATAATTAATACTATTATACATATATACATACACATTATCTACATACTTATATACATACAGGCGCATATAAATATGTAAAGGTCTAACGTTGTATACGTCGGGAATACGTGAGGAACAAGTCCGAGAGGATGATTTTGTTACGGCACGCTTTCTTTCGCTCGTGCGTACGAATATACATGCATACATATATACGTACATACATACATATATACATACCATACATACGTACGTACGTACTATATATTTGACACTGTCGCTCTTCTCTTAACCCTTCTCTCTGCCCTTGAGTATTCGCCCCCCTTCACACTCCATGCGCGCGATACGTCCCGCGATCATTCCCTTCCAAATTACAGCCTTTCAGATCGGGAAAGTGGATCTTGATCGCTTTCCCGATATACCGCGGGCAATTAATAGAATAATCGTATCGGTCACGCGCGTATCGCGATGCTCGTGTTTCGAGATCAACAAAGGGCCCTCTCCCCCGATCAACAGTCTAACTTTATTTCTTCGTTACTCGATGCTCGTTGATGAATATACACGATATTTTTATGAAACTGTCATATTAGCGGCAGGCCATAGAACAATTTCGATCAGTGCTATTTGTTTTCGATCAGTTGTATTTGTTATTATTCACCGAATGTCGTATAGAATCTATTGTTTTCATCGTACAAACGATAACAGAGAATTCTACGGTGGAGGAATAATTTTTTTTCTAAAAAAAAAAAAAAAGAAAAAAAAAAGGCACGGAGTTGGACAGTGATGACAGTATTAGGGTTAAATTGGAACACGTACAAAAGATCGATTTTCTGTTTCTCGCGGATATTTAGGATACATGCGATTAGACGAAACCAGCCTAGTATATATACATATATACGTATATATATGTAATACATATTCCCACACACGTATACATACAACACACGTATATATATATGTATAAATATAAATATGAATTTTACTACGGATTGCAGCGTGCACGTGCAATTTGATTGAGAAACAACGAGGTCTCGATAAGCGTTCGATTTGACGAATTTTTGTGATACCTGTCAAATATGTAAAACGGCAAATCGATCTTCTCTATAGACGACCACGCTTTTCGTTTGTCTCAGTCACGGTGTAACTCAGTACGGATGCCGGTACGAGTGTACTTTCCAACGGGGACAAGACAAATGCTGCACCAACGACCATGTTATTTACACCTCACGCAGGATGATTTTCGGCTTATATCTAGAAAAATCGCTGATCGCGTGCCAGTTGACCGTTAACGGGGATTACACGCAGGATCACAAAAAAGAAGAAAAAAGAAAAAAAAAGAAACAAATGAAATTATAACAGGCTGATGTTAAAGAGAAAACGTCGCGTTAGAACCAATAGCGAATGAACATCCAGAATCGGTAATTGATCGTGTGGTCGATTCTTTTGTCGTGTTCTTTCTTTTCTTTTGTTTCGTTTGATCATTAAAAAAAAAAAAAAAAAGAAGGGAAAAAAAGAAAAAAATTACAGTGGAAATTGCACAATTTGTTTTTTCATTCGAAGGATGAAACATTGGAAACGAAACATTGCTCATCGGTTATAGTTCCCCGGAGGATTTTAATTAAACGTTGTTCAGTGTGTATCGTGATCGTTAACGAAATTGATCGTGGATCGGCCGTCAAAGATCAATCGGATACTTGACGTTCGTTCGATGTATCGGTGCCATCGCCACCTATACCGCGTGCAATAAAACAGAATATGTAAACAATATTAATATCATTATATACAACATTTTTACGGCATATACGATGCAGAGAAAGCAAGTGAAACAAGTTTAGGATAATATTACTTGTTGTTGTCTACCATAGCGTTGTAGTTATATACAATACCAGGTAGAAAATTATAGGCAAGCCGAGAAGCGAATGAAAGGGAGAACGAGCGCGAGAATGTCATAGAATTGAGAGAGAGAGAGAGAACGTGTGTGAACGATGAACGTTGTGTGTGTGTTAATAAGAGAGACGCGAATGAAAGGAGAAAGAGAGAGGGAGAAAATTTGATGCAATTGACGAGCGTACATGTTATTATTACGTAATAGCGACTATATATATATTCACATATATATGTACTGTACATATACCTATGTGTATATATATACATACTCGAGAAAGCTGGTTACTTAAGAGCAACAACAACCAAGAGGAGAAAACAAAAAAAAAAAAAAAAAAAAAATAATAAAAA
>NIPQ01090049.1:0-55601 GCA_002806875.1 Lepidotrigona ventralis hoosana
CCATCGATTCAATCATTTCCGGAAATTTTAGAACAGTCTGTTTAGGACAAACGTGGTGATGAGCGAGGAGGTGCAATGGAACGTTCAGCCAGGTTTGGTGATTGGTCGGAACATATGAGTTCCTCAGGCAAGAAGTATTATTACAACTGCAAAACAGAAGTGTCTCAGTGGGAAAAACCACGGGAGTGGATTAGTCGAACAGAAAATCGGCAACGACAGTCTAATGATTATTCTTCTAGGTCAAGTACGTCTAACAATATTATATAATTTAAAAAATTTCTTTAATTTAAAAATGCTTCTTTGCTTACCGTTAGCATTCTTTTTTATAAAAATACAATTTCTTATATTTCATTATAATAAAGAATAAATCAAATTATGATTTGTTTTTTCATTATTATAAATTTAATTTTTGTAATAAAAATGCTTCTTTGCTTACCGTTAGCATTCTTTTTTATAAAAATACAATTTCTTATATTTCATTATAATAAAGAATAAATCAAATTATGATTTGTTTTTTCATTATTATAAATTTAATTTTTGTAGTTTTTTTTATTCTGATCATAGATGTGTTTAATATTTGTTTCAAATTAATATAAATTTGCCTAATATAATACATGATAAATTTAATATGGACTTACAAGGAATTAATCATATGAGAAATTCTAATTTCATTTTTTTTATTCTGATCATAGATGTGTTTAATATTTGTTTCAAATTAATATAAATTTGCCTAATATAATACATGATAAATTTAATATGGACTTACAAGGAATTAATCATATGAGAAATTCTAATTTCTACTCTTTACTATATTTAATATTAAAGAAATTGTTCAATACAGAATTTCATTTTCTTTGCACATAGGTCATGATAAACATTCCAACTCGCGGTCAAATAGCAGTAGCAGTGTGCGAGATGGTAAATCATCGCGACAGTCTGACAAACGAGAATATTGGAGTTCATGTAGTGGAAGTGGCGGTGGTAGTAGTAGAGAAGATGTTTCTGTTAGGGAAAGAGAAAGAGAGAAAGAACGAGAAAGAGAACGAGAACGCGAAAGAGATCGAGAATCAAGTAGAGAAGAAGTGGGAGTGGAGCGTCAAGCTCAAGACATGGATATTTCTCCAGGTGATTCTACCCCAACTTCCGAACCTCTAACATCTTGTACCCACGATCCACTGCCTCAAGGTCCTGTTTTGTTGGCCACTGGTATGTTCTATCTAAGAAGTATAATGATGAAAAATGAAGGAAATAGGAAGATTATATATTAATAGGTTGATAACTGATTATAGCATTACCTCGGTTAACATCACACCCACCGTCAACACCACAAACACCTGGGAAACTTAATTCACCAACGCAACAAGGAAATAGTAATGCTCCAGGTCCACCGGTTTCACTAGCAAATCTTCCAAGACTCTTATCTCAAATCACAGGCAATAAGGAACAACCGGATATTACACCACAAAAAGCACTACAAACACTTCAAACAGCTGCAATTCTATTGTCTAGACAAGTAAGTTCGTTAATAATATATTATATTTCGTTTATAAATATCGTGTCAGAAATATATTTTTTTTTTTGTTTTAATTCAATTTTATTCTCATAGTTCCACAAAATCTGTTTTCAATATCAAATTATTATTAGATTTCGACTTTATGAATTTTCATTTACAAATATACAATTTAAAATGTATATTTATTTTAATTATTTTAGTCTTTGAAATAAGAAATTTTTACATAAAATTTTACATAAAAAGTATAGTGATTATTAAATTATTCAATTATATTTTTGTGTAGCAGTCAGCTAGTGGGGACCGAAATAATAGTGGAAATGATGTAATGGTCCCGCTAAAAGTTGATACAAGTGGCAATGTTACAAGCGAGGGACCACCTACTCCCACACATTCGGAAACCCAGGATTGTATCGATGCTCGAAAATGTATGTTAATAATCGATGAATTTTTGTATTTAGTGAACTCGTAATAATTATTAGCTCTTAACGATTAATTCCTATTTGTTTTCCCTTCACAGTAACAAGCCCTGGGGGGACGAATTCTGGAGTACAAGGTTTAAGCTCATTGCAAAATCTTAGTACATTAGGTTCCCTTGGAAATTTAAATAATACAGGTTTACAAGCATTGTCTAGAGTACAGCCTCCTTTAACACCTTCCTTAACACCATCACTTGCTAATCACTATCGGGAAGATTTAACGCAACACGTGCGTGCCTTTCCTGCTGATATTCTTGAAAAACAGGTATATGATTATTTTGATATTATATCGTAATATTAAACGATATGTTGGAAAGTATTTGAATAATTGTTATTTTTAGGCACAGAAACTTAGTGAAGAAGCACACACAATGGGAAGTTTGCAGTGTACAAGAGTATCGGCAGAGTTGAAGACAGCACGATCGATAGTGAGGCTGACAGAAATTCAGGCGACGTTACAGGAACAAAGGTATATATCGTTGTATTGAAATTTTATAAAAATCATAAATTCTATTAAATTAAACCGATTGATTCTTTTAAATATTTTAGGATATTATTTCTCCGTCAACAAATTCAAACATTGGAGGAGTTAAAATCCCAAAATTCCTTCATGTCTGACGATTCTTAGTGTAAGAAACTTTATAAAATAATTATAATTACAATCTATAATTAATTCATGCAAAAAATAAAACATAATTATTAATATTCTCATTAATATTGAATAATTAAGATTGTACCTAAATTATAATATCATGATAGAAATGATAAAATAGTAATGAGTATGGGCTGCCTAGAGAGGATTGGTTGTTCCGTTTATCAGCTAATAAGTCTTATTACAATTGATTAGGAAATCGATTGTAACCCACCTCTCTAGGAAGCACAGGAGGCCTATCCACACGCAAACACACAACACACTAAGTAAATAGAAAATGAGTCTATTCTATCAGTTCATTGCAAACTATTGAATTGTCCACATCGTCTTGTATTACCTATGTTATACGTGTCAATGTTTCATATCCCAAGATTAAGCGGCATTTTAACTAGTTGAAACATTTTTGTTGTAAATCTCGGAATAAAATTCGTGCCAGAAGTTTTAATTCAATTTTTTATCGCCATTGTCTTACCTAATTCCCATATGTGTAGAAGGAAGTAAATTTTTTGCTTTGTAACTATAGCAATCTTTTTCTCTTATTTAAAATTTATCCTTAATATATTAGTGTTAAAATAAAAAGAAAAAGAAAAAAAATTAATTATACTTGATATAGTATAACAAAAATTTTTAGTGGACGTAATTGAAACTTGTATAAAATTTGTAAATAATTTTAGAGATTTACAATAATTAATATATGTTACTTATTTTTAACGTTTTTTGAAAGCACTTTAACACTGCATTATTAACGCAAATTGTACAGAGCGTGCCAAAATTAAATTAAATAAGTCGAACACTTAGTGTATTTTAATTTTAGATAATTTTTATTTTCTGCATAAACTCCTTATACAGTTGTGCAACAAAAAAAAAATAACTTAATGTTGTATAATTGTATAGTTTTTGTAAATGAAAACTGAATACGTAGATTTTATAGTAGACGATGTGACTCCATCGAAGTCCAGTAGAATTTTTAATTACTGATTGTAAAATTTTTGAAGTATAGAAAAAATAATTAGACTTTGCCCACTTAAATTTTATTCAAAGAAGATTACTTTTTTTGTATTTTGGATATTACTATGTAATTAAAATAAAATATTTTTTTACTAAAAGACATGAACAGTCACATATATATGTTTGTCAGGATGATAAAACCACGAATATTATAGTGAGTTATAGTATGGATTTCTTATTTTATATATTTTGAGGAACTGTCAAGGAGTGAGCTTGATACAGAAACAAAAAGCAATGTGAAATGTAATCATGAAACAAATACATTTGACCTAAGAATTCGAGACTGCGACTGAATTCTAACATTCGTTTTCAGATTACTTTCTCCATGTGAACCAAAGGGTTTTTACAAAGTACTGCACGCATTTTTTTTTTTTTTTTTCCCCGTACATTTTATTTACTAAGAAGAAAATTAAAGTTTAAAGCGTTATTACATTACACGATAAGTGTACATGGTTAAAAACTCCTTGGTTCGCATTATTATCTAAATGCCCTCCTAAAATTTTTATTTTACTAGCTACAAAATAAAATTGTAAACCAAAATTAAACATTGTTTTCGATTGATATTTTTCATATATCCTAGTACTGTATAGTATAATTATTATGGATACAGCGGAGGATAGTATTAAGAATAATAATGGTAATAATGTTAACGTGAATGTATCCTATTCACGGTGTTTCTCAACATGAGCTCAATAGCCCTCGTCATCGCAAATGTTACGCATTAAAGCAACGTCACATTTATTCAATAAATTATACAATATGAGGCTATCGAGTTTTTCATTTATCATAACATTTATACATTCTGCAAATAGATGCTAATTCCATTCTATGTAATGTACATTATTACTTTAATTACAATCCCGTGTTTATTACATACTTTTAAATAAACCAAATACATCTTTATCTTCTCATGTTTCTTCTTCAAATAAAATATTGACGAGATTTAACATAATTTCTATTTTCTTTTTCATTTTCATGCTTTGTGCGAATAAAAATTAGCGAATTAAAAATGGTTTATCGGTTGAGAAACACCGATACTCCTTCACAATATTATCTAACATTATACCATGTCATGAGAATGTTATTACATCTCCATAGCACCTGAAGCATACAGTGAACATTCTCCCATGTACATTTTATTTAATTACAGGCAGTCATTGGACTTATTTCATAACAAACTCTCTCATTTGTGAACATTAGATCATTGATTAATACATTCTCAATATAATCATTACAGATATTCATGTAAATTCAGTACAATACATAATTTTCATGGACTAAGATTATAATAAGGCCTCAGAACATTTGACTCATTCTTTTACATCTCATAACTCGCAGGATTTTTGTACACTGTTTAAAAATGTATTATTGAATTTATGAATAGTCTTTTCCGTAGGCAAATTATTTATCTTTATCACAATGATAAATATTTCATATTTTTGTATGTCAATTAAGTTGCTATCATTAAGATATAATCAATCATATTAAAGAATTAATACACAATTTTATAAAAAGTAATTTTAAACTTATAGCAATTACAATAAATACAAAGACAAATATTCTATGAGTCATGAGATGTTACATATCTATTGTTGAACGATTTTAATGTAGTGCTCTTCAAGTATTTATGCAAACACATTGCAATGGAGAGTACAAACTGCTACAAAACAATTCCAATATGATTTGCTGTACAATCATTAATACATCTACGTCACGCACTCGTTATGTTTTTAAGGCCATATACGAGATTTAATACAAAGGTACTGCGCCTCTTTCAGGCAGCATTTGATATATTCATTAATTTGGAAATTTGTCTGGAGATAGACAAATGGACGACACAGCCTCGACAGAGAATGTTCACAGTGTAAGACAGCAGCATAGACATATCTCAGCGCAGCCTCACTTTACCATTGGTTAGTATTTCAGCTGGTAATTATACAAAGCTATAATTCTTTAAGTTAAACAATATAATTATGTGCGGAAGAACCCTTCGCAGACAAGATTTTTTTCTTTTATACAAAGGACAACATTAAGAGGTACTGTAACATTAAGAGGTACTGTATTAACTAGTTTATTTCCATTACTGAACTGCTATAGATTTTGCTCTATGTTTAAACGGTAGATTAATTTTAATTATACAAAGAAAAAATTGATTAATTATGTTGATACTTCTTTTTACATACTTAGCAATATTATTTTAGTATGATAAGAAACAACTACGAAGGGCATTTGCAGAGTATGCAATTTGTAAATTATCAACATGAAATCAAGGTTTCTTTGTTATCTATTATCTTTATTTTTTGATAATATATGCAGAAACTAAAAATGTCTTAAAATCTATAATGTAAATTACACAACATATAAAGTAATAACATGTAACAAAGTTGTTTTGTACCTATATATCTACTATATCCTATATGGCAGAAGGTGGGTCTTGTGCCGAGTTATTCTTGGCTACTGTCAATATTAAGCCAACATTATAGATATAACTATCCTAATCTTAAATAGGACGTGCATGATTTCATATTAATCCATTAATCATTAACACGCCAACTAACTACTTTCTGCATTTAGGGACTTCTAAAAAGAATATTTATTTTTATAGTTCTTTTAGTATATTGAAAACGACTTTATTATACTTACATGTACAAAAATTAATATCACTCTTGGCTAAATTGCACTCATTGTAAAAATTTATAATTTCATAAACACTGTGATTAAAATATAAAAAATGTTATGAAAGAAACAAATATATTTTAAAAAAGAAAAATTATTTGTCTTAAAAATAAGTATATTTTATGAATAATGGTATTTTTTATTCAAAGTCCAGCCATTAGTTTAGTTTTTTAATGCTATTTCTATTAATTTTATTATAATATATTTTATTATAATAAAATATATTATAATTTTATAATAAAATATATTATAATTTTATTATATTTCATTATAATATAATTTTATTATAATATATTTTTTATTATAATATATAATATATTTTTTTGCTGCAGAGTGATACGTTTTCGTGATATACACAGTAGAAGCAACAATAATATACAAAGTCGATAACAATTTTAGAAACTTACTATAAAAATACATTTGATTTAGTAATAAAAGAAAAAGTAACTCTTTAGAAGTCCCATAATAATTTATTTCCATTCAACATACCTCTTGATTCGTTTTTCATTCATTCTATGGTAAAACACGCAACATTACTATATAATTTAATTCTATTAAAATGGCATTCAGTATATTCTTATAGGATTAATCATTCAATATATAAAAAAAATATACAATTTCGACTACTCAATGCAATCCGTTCAGTAATCGTGACTTTGTACTATCCGAATGCCATTTTTTTTTTTATATGATACATTTTTCTTGAACTAGTACTACAAAGACTGTAGAACTGTCCACAAAATTCTAATGAAAATATAATTAATGTCTATACGCAGTGGGACTTCGAATTGATATTTAGTCGATTCACAATACTCGTAACGTGTCAAAATTTATAGAAGAAAAGAATAAAAGTTAAGCACATATCTCTTGTTTATTAAGCTCCTTTAAGAATGTGTACCTGACTATATAAAATTGTGTACCAAATTTATTAAAAATAATTAGTCAGGTAAGAATGATTATTTTTACATACAAATATAAGAATAAAGTCATTGCAACTTATTGCAACGTTTTTTTCACCACAAAAAAAATAATTTTTAATCAATGTTTAGTCCCTCTTGCTTCTTAATTACAAAAACATTGTTACGAGTTGTGAACGACTTGTACTTACCTGAGGGATACACTCCCACTCGTTATCCTCAATAAATTGCACATATTTAGTGCTTTATTAGGTTTCTTTATCGAGGTATTCTCTCATTTCAGTAAATTAATTTGTCACGTCAGTACGCACGTCTTGTTTGGGTAAGGTATTATTAATGCAATGGCATTATGATCTGTCTTAGTTTCAAAAATGGCTTCATGCCAACATCAAAGTATCATTTGTTATTATTGTATAATTTAAATAATTTATAATTTACAGATCCTGTAGAACACAAGTGGCTGTACGCAAGCATATCCTATTGACAAATTAATATATTACATAAAATGCTTGGTATACCACCACATTGATGTGACCATTGATTGGTATATGATATTTTCATTGTATCATACTTTAACTTCAGTATATATATTCAAGAACATATTCATACACGCGGTTGCATGAAATAGATAAAAAAAATGCATCCGAGTGTACATGCAACTATGGTCGTGTGTTACTTGCCCTCTACCGCATTCTCCTAATGGCTTTCTTGATTTTCCGTTGTGTTTGAGTAGGTGTTGCACTAAAATAAAGTACGATAATATATAACAATTTAATTTTTGTAATCAATATAATAAATAATTTTTCGTAATTTATACATACTTAAATACTGTTGGTGCATTACCACCAGTGAAGTTAAATGTCGGTGGAGTATTAGGATCAAACGTTGGTGTAGTGTTAGGAACACTAAAATTAAATCCTGTAGATGGTGCAGAAGCAGGTGCCTGAAAAATTTTAATAAAATTAATTGAAATTTAATTATATCGACTTAATTTATTCAATACATTCGTCTGTTTTATTGTACTTACAGCACCAAAATTAAAACCTCCTGACGACGTAGCAGCTGGTGCAGTAGATCCGAAATTAAATCCCGCATTTGAAGGAGTAGATGAAAATGACGACGGCACTTGATTCTGTGTACCAGATTGTGATGTACCAAAAATTGGACTTGGATTGGTAGATTGAGCAAATGCTGATGTTTCTGGCTTAGGTGCATTAAACGTAAATCCGGAAGAATTAGTTGATGCACTTGGATTATTGAATCCATTTCCAAATAAATTATTACTTTGCGGGATAGATGAATGGCTACCAAACGTAAATAATGGTTTCTGAGTCGATTCAGCAGGATTGGTATTTGCAGAAAAATTGAAATCAGTTGGTTTTGGTATTGGTTGGGCAGGAGTAGTACCAAATGTAAATATGTTTGAATTTGCCGATGTGCCAGTTTCATTTGACTTTGAGGTAGATCCAAATATACTAGGTGTTGACTCAGTAGTAGATGATACTGTATTGTTACCAAAAACGGGAGTAACAGACGATCCAAAAAGTGGTGCAGTTGACGGTGCTCCGAAACCGAAAGGTGTTGGTGTTGCAGCTGGTGTTTGGAGTGCAGTTGGTGGATTGAATAATGATGCTGGTTTATTATCTGTATTTCCAAATACGCCTATTTTTGGGTCAGTTGAACCGAAAACTGCAGGTTTATTTTCTGTATTACCAAATATTGGTACTTTATTCTCTGTGACTGCAAAAGTCGAAGATTTACTTGTACTTGCAGCTCCAAATGTAGATTTGTTATCTTCAGTTGAAGTTTGTCCAAATGTTGGTGCAGCTTTTGTATCATTATTACCAAATAATACACCACTAGAAATGCTTGAGCATTTGAATAATGAACTTCCAGAGGGATTTGGTAATGTATTAAAAGTCTTAGTTATTGAGGATTCTTCTCTTGTTTTACTATCTCCAAATGTAAAGGTATTAGATAAATTAGAAGTTGGAGCTGACGTTGATATTTGACCAAAGGTTGGTACAATTGATGTTTGCGTATTTGGTTTTGATTCGGGAAATGTAAAGGAAGATTGAGTAGAAGATGGAAGACTTGATACCACAGTTGTAGAAGTACTACTAGTCATTGCGATTGTGCTATTTGGTACACCAAAAGAAAATGTAGCAGTTGATTTAGATTCTTGAACATTACTTTGAATTATTGAGGATATTGTACTTGTATTAACAGCAGTAAATTCATTACTGCTTGATTTTGAAGTTTCTGTTACAGTATTTTCCAGCAAAGGGATTTGTTTCTCTTCTTTTATATTTGATTGTGCAACTGTAGATGATTTAGGTGCATTGAACGTAAAGGTAGATGGGGTTACTGTACAAGTTGTTACATTTACAAATTGTTTATTACTTTCTACTGCCCCACTTTCACTTTTAGCCATACCAAATGAAAATAACGGTGCTGAATTTTTTCCCGTGTTTTCTGAATCTTGCTTTGTATCAGTCTTTTCGCCAACATTTGTATTAACTGGAACACCAAAACTGCTTCCTGAGGTCAAAGAGATATTATTATTTCCAGATTTTTGTGTTTCGTTTGTTTTTGCTTCTTCTTTATAGATACCAAATGTAAATTGACCAATTTCATTATTTTTGTGAGCTTCGCCGAATTTAAAACCGTTTGTAGATATTGTACTATCAGTCTTTCCTTGATCAGCTTTGTCAATACCAAATTTAAAACCGCTAGTATTTGCAGGCATATCAAAATTGAACTGTAAACTGGAATTAGTATTTATTGAAGTAGAATTATCTGGTTTCTTCGAGCCTGCGTCTGGCTTTGCATTACCACAAGCTACACATGTAGTAATTTGTGGATCATTTTGTAACATGCAAGTATTACAGATCCATGCACCTTCAGGTTTTTTAAACTTGTCTCCAAATCCATTTGAAGATAATGAAGTATTCTTGGTTATAATTCCAGCATTAGGTTTAGCTGTATTACAACATGGACAAGAATCAATGGACATAAGATTTCTAACCATACAACAAGGACATTCCCATGTATCTTTGTTTGAATTTAATTTATCCGGGCTTTCATTTTTTTTCATTGATACATTGGTTGTATTCTGGCCTACAGAAATATCTGTATTAACCGTAGGGTTCGTATTTCCTTGTGGATTAATTTTTGATGTACTTGATTTAGACGTATCGCAAAAAGAACAGGTAGCAGATTTTTCAGACTCATGTAACTTGCAATTAGAACATTTCTCAGATTTAGTTTCTTGCTTTGCGTCTGGTTTAAGCGCATTACACGCAATACATTTAGTATCAGTTTGTTTATTTCTTACAAAACACGATGTACACTCCCACTGATTACTTGAAAGTTTAAACTGCGATCCAAAATGATCATTTACTGTAGTTTTTGGTTCACTGACATTACTTGATATTAACGATTCAGAAGTCTTTTTATCTTTAAGACTTGGTTTAGTAGCCTTGCAAGCAAAGCATTGTGTTTCGGTATTATTGTTCTTAAACAAACATTCAGAACATTCCCACATAATTGAAATATCCTGCGTATTAGATTGAGAATTTGAAACATTTTTTATATTATCGTCATTATTTGTATCTAGGCTAGCCGTATTTGTTTTATTATTGATTGATTCTTTGCCTAAATTTAATTGTGTCTTCGATTCACCCGATTTCTCAGATTTTGTTGTATTAGATTTAGAACAAAGAATATCCATGACACTTCCTGATTTTAATTCATTCGAAGTAGCAGGAACAATGCTATCATTATTTTTTACTTTTTCTTTTAATCTAGGAGCTGTAGATGAACCGGACCAGATAAAGTTCTGTGTTACTGGAGGTATATAGTCATCTGATGTATTGGATTTGACACCAATTCTTTTTAAAGGTGAACCTGAATTGTTAGATTTATCAAGTAATTGCTTATCGGCATTAATTGGGCTACTAAATGTGAAGTTGTTGATAGATTTTAAATTCTTTGTGGTATTTGTTACTCTTATAGGACTTGCAAAAGTGAAGCTATCTTCTTTATCTGTATTAGTCTTATCTATCATCTTTGTATTAGTAGATGGCATAAAGTTAAAATTAGGTAAAGAAGATATAGGTAAAGGTATGTTTGGTAAATTAACTGGCTCAACTGTATCTTCCTGGTCAAGACTTGTTTTAACTTTTCCATGATGTTTTGAATCATCATCAGTTTGTGTCCTATAGAAAAGAAATTACATGTATTATAATTACATATATTATAATTATATATATATATATATATATTAGTATTTAGTTATATATAAATTTTCTGCATAAAGAATAATTATATATTCACCTAAGATGATATTCTTGAGGAGGCGGTGGTTCGCTTCGAGCTGAAACAATTTTTCTAGCGGCAGCTGTTGTATCTTGCAATTTTTGCCGTCGTCTCAATTTTAATATATCGGGTATAGTTGGTACAGTTAATTCACGAGTTAAATGACGTAATCCAACTTTAGTTGTTGATGTCATTTCTTCTCTTGATCGCTTCTTACTTATTGGTGACGTATTATTCATCACTTTCAATGGAATTTTTTTAGCATCAGTTATTGGTGATGAAAAGTGTTCTAACGCTTCCAAAATTTTTTTAGCAGTCTGACTCATACCAGATGAATCTGTGTTAGATGGTTTTACTTCAACACTTGTTCTTTTAGGAACTTTAAGTTGAATCTAGAGTTAACGATTGATTATGCCATAAATAACACTAAAAGTGATTAAAATAAGAATAATTTAAATTAATAATGCATACCTCATTTGAATTATTAAACAAATTGCGACCTCGCTTATAAAGACCAGCTGCATTTGCTCCACCAAAAGTAGTATTTCCACTGTAAAAAGGAGATGCCAAGGGAGATGCACGATCCGGCGTGTTTGTCATGATTGATGCATTGAAGCTTGGTCTACGACTACTTAAGGAATCTCGAGTATTCTCTAAAAATAAAGACCTTGGAGACTGCATATGATTGGCTAAAAAAAATTTGTATATTAAATATACAATAAATGTCACATAAGAATGTATATTTCTAAAAACATATTTTCACAGAAATGAAAGAAGATAAATTACTTACTAAAATTTAATTTATCATTATCAAATCTTTTTCTATTAGAAAATGGAGAAATGTAGACATTTGATGGAGCTTCTTGTCTATTTATTTGTGGAATAAGGGAACTACAACCACTAGTGCTCTCGCTAGATTCTGAATTATCATCCATACCATTCGTAGTTCCATTATTTGTGGTAGCAACTAATGCATTTAACTCTGATCTCTGTGGCGCTATGTTTCTAATATCTGATTGTATTGCAGGTGTAGAAGTTACTAAATGGCTCATCCCGCTTGGTCCAGCCATTGCAGGTTTAGAAAAATCTTCACTCTACAAAAACATTGTTCACTGAAAAAAATGTTTTTTTAAATTGGTAATCTTTTGTATACTTACTGTCTCATTAATGAAATATTGTTGTTTAGATGAACTGGCTTTATTAACTGTTGATTTGGCTCTTGGTTGAATTGAAAATGTACCAGGTGGGTGAGTAACATCCATGCGGATACATGGTCGTTTTAAAGGTGGAGGTTTCTGAATATCTTCTTCTAATTCAACCTCTTCAGGATTTTCATTGTCTTCTAATATATCTTCATCATTTTGAGATGTGTTAAACCATTTACTAATCCACAATCTTTGCGGTAGAAGATCAGTTACTTTTGTTGCCACTTTTTTTACAAAAGACTGAAATATAAGGAAAATAAGCATATGCCTATCAAAAAACATTATTGTTATATAGTGCTAAAACACATATACATAGTACATATCATGCATATATTATAACAGTCATTGAGTAATATTAATTCTGTAATATTATAATAAACATAATAAAAATAAAATAAAAATTTTAAAAAATATATATATATAAAGAAAACTATATAAAGAAAAGATAGAATATATATATATATGCACGCACGCACACGCATACACTCTATACTAAATATAGAATTAAATTATTTATATACATTATATATTTTTGTATTATATGTAGTATATATATATATATATATATATATATATATTATATAGTTTTGTATTATATTTCATCGACTATATTTGTCAGATGTTAATATAAATCAATATAGACAAAGAAATAAGAGATTAGTCAAGGTACAAGATCCATCTATAAATTTTCGCTAAACTGTATGTAAACACAATAAAAATTACAATACATAAATCATTCTTGGAAATTGAGGTTAAAACAGTTCGATCGAAACAAATTAAATTGTACATTGCTTTAAATTGGTCGTATTAAAAGGACGTTCATCATTTTTGGGGAAAAAAAAGAAATGATCTTCAGAAAAAAATTACAAGTTATTACGTGAATTTACGCAAAACGCTATTTTCCAAAGTCATGCGTGTCTCTTTTTCATACGTACACTAGATGCGAATGTAAACTAATAACATTTAAATTTCTTTGAATTGACAATGTGACAAATTTACGAAAATCGAATCGAATTCGAGGTTCTCCACAACTTTCCTGGTAAGGAATCACGTTTCAAGGTTACGTGTTATAAGCGTCTTGATAGGTATTTCATGAAAGTAGTATGGGAAAGATTGAGGTTATCGAATGGACTCACATAACCGTGACATCGTCTATGTCCAACGATAGTGTATCTCGTAAAACGGTTAATCGCGCAATAAGTAATCCGAGGAGAGGCTTGTACATAGTGCAAATTTGTTGGAATGACTAATTTAGGCGGTAACGCGCGAAGAATCGTTGGATGCGAGACAGGTTCGTTCCTATCGCGGCGGACTCGTGCCAAAGAAATACTACTCACATTGTTTGCGTCGTAGGGCTTCGTATTATGCGACGACGACCGTCTCCCACTCAAATTGTTACTCCCTTTAGCCATGATTGGCACCGATCACTTATTTACGAGTATAAAACACGCGAGAATATTTTCAAACGGCGCATCCCAGAAATTGTCAGCGAACCACCACCTTCGTGACTAAAACCCACGAGAGGAAATATGGCCGCCCCAAGACCGCCACCAGGGCGCCAGGTTTCTCTCGAATATGCGCTTGTCGCGCCTGCCCACGTGACACGGCGTATACGCTCGCTGCCTTAAAATCGGCGTTATCTCCTATCTCTTCTTTCAAAAAAAGAACGTGTACAAATTTTATATTTTGTCTATAGATAGCGCTGCAATTACTCTGTTGGTTCATATATTATCGACTCTTTGTAACTGGCGTCCGTTCCATTTATTTTACCTTTATATATATATATATGTATGTATATATATATATATACATAATTATTTGCATGTATTGTATTTACGATAGCATTTACGTATGTATGTATATATGTATTTATATTACGTATATATATATTTATATGTATGTATGTATATATATATATATACATAATTATTTGCATGTATTGTATTTACGATAGCATTTACATACCAATCAATTGGATTCAAGTATATCAAAAATATAGCGTCTACAAAATTTTTATGAGAACGAAATGTTCAATCTGGTAAAAAAATACTTTATTGAGAGATAAGAATTTCATTGTACATGTGTACATATATATAAATCTTAATGTCTCATAGGAGAACACTCTCAATCAATTATTCAAATCTACAGTAACCTTTAGAATGTATTTTTTTGTAATATTTATTCCTTTAATAATATCATTGTTTAATAGATATTCCTTTAATAATATCATTGTTTAATAATATTCCTAACATAAAGAAACGAAATGTCATTGGAATGATTAGTTAATTCTATCGATTATTTCGGTTATTTTAAATTGAATCGTTTTTCATTTCAGTCAGCGCCCTCTATTTCCGATTGCACATTTAAGTTCAAGTGCTTCAGTTTACGTTTTCAATTTTCAATTTTTGATCTCATTTACTGAATGTTGCATAGTTTTCCTCTTATTCCTTTAAATCGTTCATTTAATTTTAAAGTATATTTTTGAGCACATGTTTCATTGTAGACACACTGTAAAAAGTAAAAGAGAGTGAAAATGAATTTTCAATACGTGGTGAACGGTATTTGTATACCTCGTCTGTGGTGGTGAAACATGCAATTATGAAAACATACGCGCAATTGCATTAAAATAGAAGTTGATACTGGAAATTAACGTGAAGGTATTTTTTCTAATTTATTGATAGATAATAAAAAATCATTGAGTATTGTGTGAGTATTATAAATGTTAAATAATTTAAATAGATTGATTTGGTAGAGTATTATAAAGTAATGAGACTTCTCCAAACTGATTTTTCTTTTTGAAATAATTTCCACTGTAATAAATAAAATTTTCATTGTTCGAAAGCAACGTTCCAATTGACTGTTTAGCAATAAAAACAATGTGAGTGATAATATTATTATTTATGATGATTGAGCTGAAACAACTGAATATCTTATGTTTTTTGTAATAAATTGCAGAGGGCGCAAGAAACATTCTGATTCTTTTCATGGTCGGTAATGCAGAACATGAGATATTAAGCTTCATATGATATTATATCATTCTATATCTATTATACTATTTAATCAGTGATTATAGAAATACGAACAAAAATTTTAAAAATCATAGGAATAGATTAGATAATTTTTTAGTCTTTAGTTATTATGTAATTTTTTAAAACTTTCCAGTAATAATTGTAGAAATACAAACAAAAATTTTAAGAATCATATTCCAATCTGCATTTACCTGCATTATTATACATTCGTGATTCCCGCGATAAATACGACATACCATACATGTATAATTGTAGACGATTACACCTGATCATGCTTTTACTTTATAGTCTTTGTAGTTAGTATTTGATTTTTCGCGGTCAATTTTTTTTTATCATCAAGATTTTTAAAAATAATAATATTAATAATTTAATTTGCAATTTATAATATTACAAAAATTGTTTACGGAACAGAGGTCTGTAATATATCGATCTAAATTTTCAACTCGTTGATTTTATAACATTATTAGTTGTGAAAATATAACTTTTTGTAACTACATAATGTATTTAGGTTCTTTATAATAAATGTTTAAATAAATAAATCTTTACGAGTCTACGATGACATGTTAAGCACAAATAAATTACCAAAAATGATAGAACATAATTATTAATTTCGATAGTGTCGTTCAAAACCGTGCCGTTTAATAACATTAATGCAATGACTGTAAGATTGCTGATAGATCAAGTAGTTTCACCGTATTAAATTAACCAATTGCGGGTCAAATTGATCGAAACGAGATAATGTCTCGAAGAATGTAGCGCGACGTGAAAGTTTCTTTCATGAATCAAGAAAAGAAAAAAAAGATATAAGACGAGTTAGTCTTTGATATTAAAATCTGCGAGTCGCCTAGTCCTCTTGTTTTCTCCAGAAAATATCATTCGGAGACATTTTATCGAATGATCGAACGAATTTCATTCTCTAAGTTCTCACTGTAAAAAAGAATTTCGACGAAGAGAGAAACGATCATGTTATGGTTTATTAGCAACAATATCAATTTAAGATCCTTTTCACTGCTTCTTTACTCCAGAATACTTTCTGATCTGTGTTTTATATACTTACACGCATGTTATACGTACATATCTACCTTTCTACATAAATATTCAGATATTTATCAAAAGTGAAATAATTAGTAATTTTCCAGGATCATTATACATTCTGTATTATAACAATATAAAGATTTCATTAAATCATTTTTCTTTTCTATAAGTCTCTTTTGTGGAACATTCGTTACAGGACACTGGAATAGACTATCATAGAAATAACAGGTGGAGGACCGTTAGTGCAACTGGCTTCGAACTTCCGTGGATAATACGTGGAATTGATCGTGTTCTTAATACTTTAGTAACGTGCAACATGCGAAAAAAAGGAACCGATGCTATTTTCAGCAGGCAAGTATTACCCAAAATTGACGAATAACACCTATTTTTCTCGTTTTTGACACCGGTATGAACTTCATCAGAAACGAATCTACAAATAAATGAAAATTTCTAAATAGATATAATTGGAGATTATAAGTGAAAGTATTACCCAAAATTGACGAATAACACCTATTTTTCTCGTTTTTGACACCGGTATGAACTTCATCAGAAACGAATCTACAAATAAATGAAAATTTCTAAATAGATATAATTGGAGATTATAAGTGCCAGGGAAAGCGTTAAAAAAGTTTTCATGGTAGTTTGTGTCTCTATTGTTAGTTAAACTCTCTTATTATTAATGCAAGGGAGGATGACGCATGTATGAGTAAAAAGTGAAACTTAGGGAGAAGGTGACACAGGGAAAGCGTTAAAAAAGTTTTCATGGTAGTTTGTGTCTCTATTGTTAGTTAAACTCTCTTATTATTAATGCAAGGGAGGATGACGCATGTATGAGTAAAAAGTGAAACTTAGGGAGAAGGTGACAAAATCATTTTTCTGACTAGATTGGATCGGATATAACTGTGACACAGACTTCAATATTTTGCCACGAACGATTTCACGTGAGTCACACGCTTAGCAAATTTGCGTAGCTTTCTCCGGCAAACAAGCGAAATAAACGGCGGCACAGACCTTCATTGGTTGATCTAGTTCGGCCTCATTTTCTCGTGCTTATCGTTCTTTCAGACAAGATGCAATTTTCACGCTCCGATAGAAATCTCGTGTGTCTAATCTATCACTTGAAGAGAGCGAAAACTATGCGTATGTAAATTGGCATCGGGTAAATCCCGTGATAAAGATCGTTGCCTCGATCTTTCATGGGCGGAAGTTCTGTCACTTGATTAACACTAAACGTACCGGCATTTTACATTATACCTATCTGACCATAAAGGGTCAAATGACCCCTCGCGGTACATAAGGTATGCAAAGAATTTTTCTCGGTAAAAAATAAGCTAAGAGAAAAACAGAAAACGAGAAATTGAATGATCAGATAATATAAGAATTTGCAAAAAGTCAGATTCGCGAAAGAAATAACAACGAATGTACGATTTTAAGGTAAATTTTGAAAAGGGGTCATTTGACGTCCGCTTGGTACGTTTAGTGTTAACGTCAATTTAACATTTATTTAATTTATCGATTTTTGTTTCGATGGAAGTGATTCTTCAATCATGATCAATGATTTTCCGGATCATCATAAATCCATAACGTAATTGTTATATCCAATAACTGTTATAATTCAAATTAAGAAAGTTATAATAACTTTATTTTAGATGACTTCGATCAAGAAGTTACTTTGGCTGTCAATAACAATTATTGATGACAAAATTTTTTTAAAAAATTCCTCTCCAAAATTTACGAGTATAATACTCTTGATACATAGGTAAAAATTATGACGAAGAAGAAATAAAGAATACAGTTTACTTACTAAACAGATTTCTTGTAAAAGTTTATAAGATTCGAAACTGAGGATATAGAGCGTTGTATGCAAAAAAAAAATTATTTTATTAAAATCTTTTCAACCTAGCTGGATATAAAACCACTGAAAGCATGCTAGAATGGGCTAGAAAGTTCGAGGGATCGACAGATCGAGAGAAAGTAAAAAGCCTCACAGAGGTTGATGAATAGAGTTCAATGAATTGTCATCTAAGTATTCGACAGCGCAGAAAGAGACAGAAACGTTTTCAAGAACGATGTAAGAATAAAAACGGCGCATTACGACAAAGGGAATAATCAAGAGTTCAAAACAAAAAGAGCATACTATCGCAATTTCCGTAGAGAAACAGGAAACAGATTCAGTTCGACGGAAGAATGTAACATTAATGAAACTAATAAACGGAAAGGAAACGGGATGTCGATAAGGAAAATAGAAGAAAATAACGGGGAAGGAATTACGGGTATATAAACGGGACTTTGCAGTTGCTACTATTAACCACGGATACGAAGAAAGTTAAGAAATAATAGAAACTATGTGACAGTACGTGTGGAAATTGTATTATGCAATTTAAAAAGAAGAAAGTGATATATATTAGTGATTAGAGGAAGAAACAGAGAAAAAGTAAAATGTAATATCATGGTAAAAAAAATTAATGGCAGCAATTACTTAGAAAATTTAGAGAAGAAAAAAGTTATAAGACGCTAGCTAAGCTGGGAAAAGTTAGGAAATAGGCTTACTTGAAATAAATTTCACTGTTTCATTAATTACTTTGAATAATAAATCTTATGACATAACTTAGAGGATTAGATCTTTCTAAATTCAAGAAAATAATTAATTAATTTTTACTACAATGTTTGGTCATTCAGATCAGTGTTTTAAAAATATTTGTAACGCAACATGTTTATGAAAGAATATATTGTGCAATTATGTCGACAAAGCTGTATTTGTAAAAATTACGTGAAGAAAACGAAAGTTCGCATAATACGGAAGCATTGATGATTGATTTACCCGTGGTTTCGTTAATTTAGCAAAATAATAAATATTAACGAAAGTTTGTAATTGAAGGAAGAGACATGAGTGAAGAACGAGCTCTCGGCGGTTATCGCAGACTGTCGTTTTAATTATAATAAAAAGCCTGCTTCTTCTTTAATGGGGTTGAAACAGTAGTTTGGCTTTTAACGAGGATTTTCAGTGACTCTACTAAGTACATGTTCTCTACTTTAATTATAAGAGAAAGCAAAGTAGTTATAGTAGAAACCTGACCTTTTCATTTCTTCATTCATTTTATATGTTAAATATACTTTTTTACTTCCTTTTTCGCCTCTCTTGTTTAAATCTTGAAAGTCTCTCGTAGTATAGTATAAATCTTGTAAGTGAGTATAAATTTTGTATATTCACAGAAAGTATAAGTACAAAGTGTTACAAAACTTTTGTGTATGTGTTATGTTACGACAATGTATAACGCACGATCAATTTCATGTCGCAACTGACTGATGCACAACTGGACAAGACGAAAATTTCGAAAGGCTGGCAATTGCGAAACGAAAGAAAACGAAGTGATCGTTGAATTTGTGGAAAAGAAGGAAGACGGATATAACAATAATACAATCACAACCAAATGTAAAGGGGGACAGCTTCTTCTCGTGTGACAAATCGAAAGCGAGAATCCGTGGGCGTTCTTGAGATTGATATTAACAACTATTTCTGCAAACACATAATTATAGTACTATTTTCAAAATAGTTGGTTACTCCAATGTTTTGTTCGTTTAGGGTTAATTTAACTGTGAGTATAGTCTGATAACTGGATATTTGTTCTTGTGCTAGAAATAACTGAGAAATCATTTTATAATGATATAATTTTTTAAAGTAAATGATATATAATTATAAATTATTTCATGTTATCGAATTAATCATTTCATTTACTTGATAATTTCTTAAATTGCCAAGCATGCATTGCCTAATTGGTAACGTAATTTAGGTGGGACATTAACATTTAATGTTTTTTCTTTTATTTGAATCTTCTTAGCTATCAGTTACGAAATTCGGCCGGTTAGAATAATTAAATGCTAATTAATCATGCAATTAATTAATCAGAATTGCACAAGAGCGACAGATAATGGGCAAGAAAGCTAGAAATTGTGAGAAAATAATACACACACATGGTGCATACGTGAACGGTAAACAATATGTGTAACTATATCCGTATCTAGGATCTTACTCTTTTGACTTTCCATGAACATCGACTGCCTCGAGGAATCTTTGCAGGTGCTTAAATCGAGGTCATGTCGCTGCTGCAGGTAACACAACTGTGCAACTATTCTATGGGAACGCGTTGCATATATCCAAACAATATATACATGTTTTATTGCAATATTATGAGAAAGAAAATAGAAAATTATTCGATTACATTTAAGTTGTCAACTTAAAATGTATTAAAAAAAAAAAAAAAAAAAACTAAAAAAATAAAAAAATATTTATATTAAATTGAAAAAATGAATTAAAANGCTTTTTATTGCTTTGAATTTTAGAGAAGGAAGGTCAGAGAAGGGATAAATAACGTAATGATTAGGTATGACGACCAAAAAATATTCATATATTGTTGAATTGAATTCATATGCACGAAAGAATCCAATGTCATCGATATATAGTCACCAACGGAGAAACTTGATTCGGCCAGATTAGACGTTTATTCGGTCGATGACCCTACTTTTAAGTAGTCAAGAAGATACTCCTGCTGCTTATTCATCGTTCCTTGGAATCCATAAATGATGATGTACTAAATTGAGGAACGTTCATTGATATGTGAGTGCGATACTAATTTTCCGTCAATAAGTGTCTGAACACTTCAGTGGATTTGTTGATGAATTTTATTAAAACGTATGGATTAATATGAAATTATTAGACAATACATTTAAGTTACTGTACACAGCCAAAGTTTTGTTAGATGTTACTTTTTGAATATACAGTATGAACCTGTCGAGGGACAAGCAGTTTCCATAATTTTTCATTCGTATGATAAGAATTCATTCGCAGAGAAATAGAATCAATCGAGGAAAGTTCACGCAATCGAAGGTTTAATTAAACTCAAAACGTATGTATAAACAGAATACTATTGTAAAATGAAGAATCTGTCTATAAGGTGGAACGTTTAATTGCGAGAAAAATGTCACCGTCAGTGACATCGATAGCCATGACTTCGCATGTCAGAATGATCAGGAACGTGAACGAGGATCTTATCCTCGAACGACGGTGGCTTCTCGTATACTTTGACGCGCACTATTATACCTGTATATATCCCTGTAAACACACACCTGCATATGCATGTGGAGTTACGTTTGTACGGCGGTCGTGGTATGTGGGTCAGGAAGCCGATGTTACTAACAAGTGACACCGCTAGCTTTCGTCGTACCAAATTTCCGCCTCTACCAAATCTGGTCCTACGCAATTCGTCGGTTACCGAGATGCCGAAAGTGCCCTAAAAAAAAGCACACTGACACCTAGAGTCACTGTGAGTCACCTAGATCCACGAATGGACACTCGGCTTCCCTTACGAATTTCAGTCACGTGTGTATATATATCCAAGTTGGAGTTAAAACACTAGAGAAGCATGTATAACGATGTGCAAAATTTTTTATTTCATTTTGTATTCCAAAAGCTATATTTAAAAGAATTTTAATTAATATTGAACATAGGAACAAGATAAATATAACAAACGGGTATAGTTATAATATTATAGTATTAGATTAGTTATATAATATTGTACATTGTGTCTTGTCAAAATTGATGAAAATTTGAAAATTGTTTCATCAGTCGGCGACTTTTGAAGCTTTTAAAATAGCAAAACATGGTAGAAGTAGAGAATATCTGAAATGAATATCTAAGAATTTGGTGAAATGGTTCGAGTGTGATTTCATATCCGAGTATCTAAAATAGCAATCGATCTTCACATATTCTATGCACTTGTGCATTTCTAATTGAATATCCAATCGTGACCTCTTCTCAACTAGCAACTGACACGGAATGCACCAGGAAAACGAGACATTGATGCGACGAGGAACGCGGTTGGGAGCTACTTTTTTAACAAACGACACAGAAAGTTTTCGACGTTTAAATGTTGCATTCACACATAAATTATATATTTTGCAGAGAATTAAATTGGTACTTTCTAGAACTTGAAGTTAAACAGACAATACGTTCTCGTCGATGATAAGATATGACGAGCGAGATCGTTTGTATATGTATCCATATTTTATTTGCATACGAAAATATTATCACTTGATTTGTATTTTACATTTAGATAGTAAATTTCAGATATTAAATGTTTGTATTGAAGACAAAGTGTCTCGCACTTCTCATCCTATACGATGATAGTAAATATGTAATAAGTGTAAGGAAATTTTACTAAAAAAAAATATGTATAAGGATTACTTGATATACAATGTATGTATAAATAGAATTTAGATTTTTAATATCACATTAACAGTTATGTTTCATCAGAATAAACGTATATACGTTGCTAGGTTCAGAAAGAAAAAAAGATGTCTGTATCTAAGTAGGAAGAACTTGCACGATGATCAGCGAACCGCATCACCCTAAACCGGACCGACTAACCCTCGATGATGACCAAAGCTTCCTTATTCAAGTTAATTGTTGTTTCTGCTTTGCGCCAACAATGAGATGCGATCATACCTTCACCTCGAACATGTTGATTAATGTAGCCGTGAAATTTAATAGTCCGCGAGAAAGTGTTTCGCATGCTCGAGCCACGCCACTGTTACCGATCCTTTTATAATTACGCACACGTTTAGGAAATATCATGAAATATTCAGAATAAAATGAACCGATAAAATCCGATCAGTTTAACAGAAACTTATTTGCAACAACAAATTATACATATTGCCAGATTTTTTTAGATATTAGAATAAAATTGTTTATAATCAATACTGTCATCGTGACTATTAATCATAACGTTAATAATAGCATAATTGCTAGTTCTCTTCAAACGGAATGTCATGTTTAGAAACGAATGAATTTGCGAGACAAACTGCACACATCATCCCGTTATCATTACAGGCTGGAAATTTTCTTGTAGCCTGATGCAAATTGATACGGTTTTTTAAAATTAAAATAGTTAGTGAAACATATGTATAATGGATGAAACATATGTATAATGGATGATCTCGATTTGTGTGTCCACGTACAAGTATCCTCTCTGATTAATTAATAGTTATGATTACGCAGAAATATTAATTGGAATGTAATTGCCGTTTAAAATATTTCAAAGTCTATTACTCAACATCGGACCAGAAAATTAATTCCAAAATTAATACTTTATGCATAATGATAGGATGATATTTAGAAAAGAATTATCTTTTATCATATTTGCAATTAGTTAGCATTATATAGATCTTTGTTAATGACTTATTCACATTTTCAATGATGTTCCTCGTTAATAATTTCATCTTTCTTTCTTTAGGTAATTGTTTCGGTTCTTCTTCAATGGAAAACGGAGGTAAATTATAATAAGTTATTAAATATTTATGACTGAAATATACGTCATAAATGTACGTAATTTTATTTATTTTAACAGAAATGTAGTCTCTTTCATTATCTTTTCATAGTTTTGACAAGAAAGAAAAAAATTTCAAAGAAATTCTTTACGGATAGCGTAAGAAAAATACTTTTAATAAAAAGTATTTTTCAAACAACGTCGGAAGCAATTCTGAAGCAGGGTAAGCTTCGTGTACTATCAATTTTCTAGACTTTCCAACGTTCTAGACCTGCTCTGAGCATTTACCTCGTCTGTTCCAGATCGCGAGGTATTAACTTGTCCACGCGATGCATCCAGCGAATCAACATATCCAAATCGAATATTCGTCACGGCTGTTTGCTAGGAGGGTCCTGTCATCTTCTCGAGGCTTGGCGATGTCCCATCAAAAGTTGGCCTGAATACCGAAGGAGTACGTAAGTACAGAGGACGAACAACAGTCAGTCGCACAAGTCAGCCTCGTTCTCGATGGCAACCAGCACATCGGTCGTTACCTGGCTGGAGAGGTGGTAGAGAAGAGTAGCAAGTGGGGAGTTGAACACTTGGACGACTTCCTGCCAGGGAGTAAGCACCTCAGTCTTCAGGAAAGATTGTTTCACGTCGGTCGTTCGAGTCCACGATATCTTAGAAAGTTACTCACCACCAAAGGGAACACGTATCTTCACGTCGGAAGAAAGAGAAAGAAAGGAAAAAAAAAGAAAAAAGGGAAGAGAGGGAACAAATCTCGCGTCTCGTCCGAAGCAGTTGTACTCTTTAAGCTAAGGTTTACAAGCCTTCCGGTTCTCAGTCGGCGTTTAACCGGAAATGATCGCGAAATGACGTCGCGGTACATTCGGTGAACTCGCGGATTTGAGTGTGCCGCTTTCCTGCTGGATTAACAACAAGATTGAGGGTCAGAACAGATTCTTCATTAATTGTTGCCGCGGTGAGACGATTGTCAGCTGATTTTCGGAGTCGGAGTTGATTGGAAGAAGACCTCAGATCATAAAGCATGGAGAGGACAGCTGTGGTTCTTCTGATCGTCGTCGGCTTGGCTACGAAAGGTTTGTTTTTTGTCATTTAATTTTGGTAATTTTATAACTAGGGGAGAGTCTTCCTATTCCCTCACTCGAGTTTTTTAATCTGTTGATAAAAGGATTCTCACATCATCGCAGTATTTATGTGTAGAATATCACATTTGAAACGTCCCACACAATTATCTCCTAAGCTATTCGTTATAGAAAAAAATGTTTCAAATAAAATTCATTTTGTTTGAAAGGGTATAGCATCTTATGATAGCTACAAATTTTGTGGAAATCATGCCTCTGAGATTTGAAGGTAATCTTCATTTTTTAAAAAAATGGAATTATGTATTTTTATTCCATAACAAATTCATCGACCTAAATATATCGTCGCAATGTTCCAAAGTCATTCAGGGTCATTTAAAATGACCTGCTGTTCAAAACTTATCTTCATATTTTACTTTGTTCCTGGAAGACAGTTACATCTTATCCTTTAATGAAAATAAATTTTGAACAGCAGTAAATGACCTTGAATAAGCTTGGAATACCAATATATTTAGGTTGATGAATTCCATTTAAAAAAAAAACGAAGATTATCTTGAAATCTCATACAAATTTTTGATGAAGAAGAGACTTAATTATAGGAGAGACTCCAAGATAAGATAATATTAAATTGTACCATACTATATATGTTACATTATTTTAATGGAAATTAATCTTGAGAATTAAACTTTAATTTAAATCACTTGAGTGAGTAAATTATAAAGAAGAATAAAGCAATGATGTGCCATTCCATATGCACTTGTACGCAACCCTAACATTTTATCCGACATCGTGGTAACAAGTTTATGGACAAGTTTACTTTAGAGTTCACATTACGAAAGAACATTTAGGAAACCTCCAATTTCTCTATCTTAAAAAGAGCATCTCCTTGCTCTTCTAATTAGGAATATAGGAAATTCACGAGTGTTTTAACAAACAAAGCCACTCTTTCTAGGAGATTGAAATCTGCAGAGAAAACAATATAATTTTTTATCACGATAGAATTAAGAAGCAAAATGTAGATTTCCTTTCAAGTGTTACATAATGAAACGAAGCTTTAACAACTCGCGATAAAAATATTATACTATTCTACGACCTCTCGCATTTATTTTTTTTAACAACGATATATGTCTGACAGTAACAAAACAAATCTTTTGTTACGATCGTTTTCAGCGTGATTATTTAATAATTTTAATGTGTCTGTCTATGTAGCATAACATACTCCAAAGTCTATTTTCTAAATGTCGAGATTGAAATTCTTGATTATCTATTATTTATTATGATCATCATTTATATTAAATTTATTTATTTACCGTCTCTCACAAAAATAGATATGTAGAAGAGGTTTTTATTTATCGCGTTTCTTTGATGAATAACTTTTTGGTGATGAAACCGGATGTAAGCTTTCCAAAGTGTATTTCCATCTATATATCTTGGAAGGGCAAATAATTTCTTCAGTGTCGATTTCACCGGCTATGAAGCTAGCAAACTCATTCTCCCAACTGGATGCAACTCTATTCTTACTGTGCAAATCCATTTCTGTCGCGTAAAGCGGTAAAATCGTACGCATGTTGGCTTTCTGCTTAGACTCTTTGCATTTAATGGCAAGTGCTGACAAAGATTCTTGTTTCTCACTTATGTACGTGTTTGTTGGCACTCTATGATTTTATTATGATTTAAGCATCCATGAATAATAGAATGGTAAGAAAGGAATTCAGATTTTTAAGACAATGGAGGATAATTGTTCGGGAAATTAATATTTCCTGTATCTGCAAGGATTTAAGTTGAAATTAATAGATTATCAATAGATAATCCATCCTTAAGATAATTTACTGAAATCTATTTTATTATATAGTAATATAATAGAAAGGATTTGCAGGTATTTATGAAAAAAACCACATGGAGAAAGAATTTTCAGATACTCTGAATTCGGCTCGTGTTATGCGATCAAACTGTTTTGCAAAGCGTTCATTGCGTCCTATTAGAAAAGTTGTCGTAGATCACCACGATTAATTCACCTACATTGTGTGTGAAAAACGATTCATAAAAGTGGCTTTTCTACGTTTAACGATCGCAATCACTTCTCATAGTAAAGTGACGGTTTGCCCGTATTTCCCACGTTTCATCGGGAGAGCCACACACTTTTCTGTTACGCAGTGTTTCCAACTACTTCCTGAACACTGGTGTTCCCAACTAATTACACTCTTCCGTTCCGATCGCTACTCAGTCGTGTCGATCTTCCCCTCGTTTCTTTTTCCGCAGCCCTTTCATTTCCTTTATCTCTTTCATTCTTGTCTTTCATTCTTCCTTTTCGAGCTTTCCTTCGAACGATCCGATCGATCGAATGATTATCCCTCGGTGGTGTTTGATTCACATAGGTATTAAATTCTTATCGCGAGTACAATAGCCTTGCTTGTCTCCTTTTTCTTATCGTCTTACGATACGTCCACGGTTGACGAGGGGTATAATTAAAATCTTAGTGAAAGCATACATTATCGTACCGAGATCCAAGAAAGGCCGTGGCGAAATAATAATTTTGGTATTCGCAACTGCGCAACGGTGACAAGAAATTAATCCAACGCCTGTAAGTATACAGCGTAATTTACTAAAATCCACTTGACTTTTGTTTATTAGTTATTACTCGAAATTAAAATTAAAATTTCATTTCGTGCGAGAAAACGTATGGAAGTAGAAATAGAATTTTTTTTACGATCCAGTTAGTCGAAGCTGGCATTTCAGAAATAGAAATTTTAATATTTGTGGAAATTTATGAAATTTATATTATACTTTAAAAACTTTATAGAATTTGCAGAATGAATTTCTAAATTTGGAATATTCTCCTACATTTTCAAGAAAAACTTCTTCCAGAGAAGACAAAAATTTTAGACACCCAGCTCAGTAGTCTGTTAAAAATTATTATTGTAAACATTAATGGATGACAACGCTGTTTAGGTCGTTTACGATCGGCAGACAATTTCGCAAAGGGGACGTTCGCATTTTGGCGTCGCGACCTACTGACCAGCGGCATAGAAATCAGGAAGAGATCGGAAAACTGGTAGGTCCCGTGAAATGATCGAAAGCGACTGACACGTGCGTGTTACACATTCGCGTGTGTGCAACGCACGTCAGTTTCTACCTTGAAAACAAAAGGTCGACGTGTTTAATTAGCCTGGCTCAGTTCCTAATTTCCCACGATTCCGTGAAGTAACGGGAGACTCTGACGAACAAGGAAGAAAAAGAAGGCGGAGTTCGACCTTCCTCTTCTCACCTACTTTTGCCCTGATTATCCACTTTTCTTTGGACGTGGGCGAACCGTCGAAACCACGTGTTGCATTACGGATATCCAGTTAGAAAGACGTTTACCACCGGCTGGTTCACGTTGACTCGCACGTTTCTCTTTCTGTGGAAACTACATCACTGGATTTGGAGGATGTTTCATGCAAATTTCAACTTTTTCCAATTTCACATAGTTCTAGAATCTAGGTGGAGCAATTAGTATTAGTAGTGAAAAAAATATGAAGCGAATCTTTGCAACTGCTTTTCATAGTTTTCACAGTGTTGAAAAATAAAATTTGATAGTGTAAATTGATAGCAAAAAAAAAAAATAATAGATGAAATAGTACCTTAACATATATTATAGCTGGTCAGTTACTGTGATTTGGATATTTCATAATTTTGCATCTTTAAATGTACAAAAATCAGCACTTTTATCACAACATTCATCATAGTCTAATGTTTCAAATAATAATCCTTAAGGATTGTATTGTATTGTAATAATTTCCTAACAATTTTATCAGATTATTTCTCAGGCTTATCAGGACCCTTTGTTTCTCTGCAAGTGTTCACTACTTCTGCATAGTATAGAACTCCAATTAGGATTTGGATTTAATTTAATTAATAGGTTTGTATATAGTGTGTAATATTCTTTATATTTTTGACACGGATATTTTTTCGTTCTAAATTAGTTCTAAATTAGTTCAGTTAAATTAGAATAGTTCAGTAGGTTTATGGCTGGTACATATTTGTGTAATCAGATGAATGTTAGAATAAAGTGATTCAACCAGTTTAACCAGTTTATGAATAGTAATAAGGAAAAGGTGTGCGTTCTAGTTGTCAATACTGCAGCTATCAAATTATCAAAATGACAAGTTTCCTGTTTTTTTTTTTTGCAATTATCAAGGATGTGTAGACACTTTTCACAATATTAAGATTAACCTTTATCGAAACTGAAATGTAATTACTATATTCCTTGTTTATTTTTAACATTTAATTATAAGTTATACGTTAGATGTTGATCAGTGTTAGATATGAGAATTATTTAATTTCCTAGACTTTCAGCCACAGGAAAATAAACTAGGTATTTATTACAAAAACTTTGTTAATTCTTAATTATGATAATATCTTTGGATTGTAAGTGAGGTACAATTAGGTTGCTTTTTATTTTAGAATGACTTAAAATTTATATTCCTATATACAGTTTATGGACGATATTAAATAAGATCTTAAGAGAGCAATTTTAAAATTTTTCACACATTTCAGTTAGATGTTTTTAAACTTCTTTCATACCTCGCTGTTTTAGGATCAAACGTTGATAAGATTTGTGCGAATGATTTTTGACTTACTGTCAGACAGCGGAATGCACTTGCCTCGATCGACAGATAGCCGACCAGATAGCCGATAAAATTGCTATGATAATCACTACTAAAAGATAACGGTTGAAATAGCGGTGACCTGATATCCGCACCGGAATAACTTTTACCCTTTCCATGCAATTGTAACTCGCTGTGTCCACTCTACTGACCCACATGTATACCGCGCGCACGCGAAATACAAGTAGACGTAATGAAATTCTAATTAATCGTATGTAAAAACGAAAGTTCTAATTACAACACGCCCAACGGTTCTCAGAAGAAAAATGCTCCAGATAGCCTGTTTCGTCCAATAAATAAAAGATGTTCCGAACTACGCGCGATGATTGCATTGCAACGTGCAATACATTACTTGAAATGAAAAGAATATTTAATTTTGGACAGAGTTAGCCGTATGGATCGAAACTTAAAGCCATCAAGAACTTTGAGCTAACGATCTAATAATAATGTTGATAGATCTGCAAGGATGAAGGCTAAGCTTGAGGCAACCCGATTACTATCAAAGTCCAATTAAATTGCAAACTGTCTGCCATTAGACAGTGTTAGTTTCGGCAAGAAGCAGAAATAAATACATTGTGCGTCGATCGATTGTATTTCGTACGATAATAATTCGTGTTACCGCGAATACTTTAGAAACTGGCGGCAAGAGATATCCTTCACGCATAATTGTGCCAACTTTCATCGAGCCGGCGCGCAACCTGTGCACAACCTGCGCGGATGAGTATAATTGAGATTCTTACCAGGCTGCCTTTACCATCTTTGGCTGCTTAATTAAAATTGCTTTCGCGAAATGATTCCTGTTTTTATTCAATTCTTATTACAAGCCGTGTCTCAAATATTGTATTTATTATGCATGAACTTCAATTATGTGATATAGCGAACGATCGTATATAATTTTAACATTACGCGCTACCGTCGTTGAAATCGTGAAAAAGCCAAGCTGTATAATTTCGCTGTCGTGACTGTGCCTTGCAAAAACGATTGTATTGTTCGATTGTTTCGCAATTGATAACGTATTGAAAATATTTAATATTTAACTTGATGCTATAAATATTAAACTATTAAAATTTAATACTCGACTTATTACCAGGGATTTCAAATATTTCAACGTGTCTTGCTAACTGAAAAAAATTAAATGCAATTTTTTCCAATTAGTATTTCACTCGCGTTGCGAATGAGTGACTTCCGTTTTTGCTTCTGTACGTACCGAGCAACGTAAATCACGGCACACCTAATTAAAAAGCAGCAGGAAGAAAGCCACCGTATCGTGCGGCTTTGCATCCAGAGGTTGCAGTGTAAGTTCTGTTTAGGTTCTGCCCCGGTTTGCGGCTTAACAATTACGATGATACGAGGCAGCAACCTACATTAAGCGGATGCAACGAACCGTCAGCTCAGCTAAAGAAGAAACTTTTGCGGAAAACAAGGTGCTCGATAATCTTCGGCAAGCATACGCAGACCTTTGCGCGGAACGAGGTCGCTTGTTCACTCTTTTCAGCGTGCTGAAAATATTACGCCTACATGTATGGATGTAACAATCGCGATTGAATCTTTGCATAGACAGATTTACTGCTTGAAAGAATTTTCTGAATAATTTTGTTAACATTGAGCGTGAATTAAAAATCTTGATGCACTTTATCCTTGATAATTAAAATTCTAATAAAAATATTATATAGAAGAAGATAACTAACATTTAGTTATCGAGAATTTGAAGAAAACGTTGTGTATCTTGACTATAATCTGATCGTACTAAGTTTTTATTTATTAATAAATATCAACAGTGTTTTCACATCTGATAATTTTTAACTGAATTTTAATATCTTTAATGTGTAATTTAGTACATTGAAAAAGTTACATTGTATATGCTGACATCATTGCTTTCATGGCTATAATATTGCTCATATTAGCAAACAGCGATTGCGACAGCAAACAGTGCTCAATTCTTCATATCCAGTTACGGTTTCACTTTTGTCTTCTTTGTTTGCCCATTCAGGACAGATGTTTGAACGGTGGAAAAGCACACGCGGTGAAATAGCGTTTTGATACTTTGGCCAGGCTCGGAATAGGGCAGGAAGAGCAGCAAAGTGACTGATAAATATGTAAATCGCGTAGCACGAACCGTTATATAGTCATCATTTCTGTGTCTACATTCGAAACTCTTCAGTTAGTTATTTCTTGAGGTGCCTCGTTTCGACAGCTGCGATAAAATTACAAATATATTCTTATTTTGGAGGGAATAAAATCTAATGAACATTTATACTCTCTCTTTTGTAAATGTGGAACTATCAGGAATAATTCGTATTCTAATCCGTGTTTTACTTAAAAACGATAAAATTTAAGAAAAATTTAAAATACATAAATATGTATATTACTTTAATGTATGTATATAATATCATACATGATATATGTATATAAATTTAATATATGTATCTATATATGTTATATATATCTATAAATTTAATATATATGTATTAATTTAATATACATATGTGCATTACTGTATACAGAGATATTTCTATCTTGGGAATTAGAAATAGAAATTTAGAATTTTATTACATACTGTTTTTATAGATCTTTTTAGACCTACTTAGTGGCCATTTTATATTCAACAAATAGCTTCAAGATGTTTGTCTGAGAAAGTATTTTTGTACAATATATTTAGACGAATTATTTGTCAAAAACTTGGTGATTTAAATATGTATATTACTCTAATGTATGTATATAATATCATACATGATATGGATATTAATTTAATATACATATGTGTATTACTGTATATAGAGATACTTTTATCTTGGGAATTAGAAATAGAAATTTAGAATTTTATTACATACTGTTTTTATAGATCTTTTTAGACCTACTTAGTGGCCATTTTATATTCAACAAATAGCTTCAAGATGTTTGTCTGAGAAAGTATTTTTGTACAATATATTTAGACGAATTATNGTAGTATGTAGCGCATTTTATGTATTACGGAATTCTTCTTACGAAAACGTTCTTCCGTTTCGTTCTTGAAATTGATATATCTGGTAGAAGAAACACCTTTTAGCCAATTTACTAATAATCCATTGAATTTTGAAACGGTATTACGAATATTTTAATACAAATATAATAATCATTATAACGGTATTAAAAATAAATTACATGTGCATTTCCCGATTTTTACTTAATTCCCCTGGGGAATTAATTGAATCTATGATGAGTCTTATTTGAGATAAGTAATGCGAGATTAAATAACGAATTGTTTAACGGTCGCGCTCGACAAACTGTTGGTGTGCATTTCCCGATTTTTACTTAATTCCCCTGGGGAATTAATTGAATCTATGATGAGTCTTATTTGAGATAAGTAATGCGAGATTAAATAACGAATTGTTTAACGGTCGCGCTCGACAAACTGTTGGAATCCAACGGTACCGGTTGGGGGTTAATAAAAATAATAGAAGAAAACAGTGCAACAGAACAATGAAAATGAAATGAGAGAAACAGAAACGTACGAATTGTTTAACGGTCGCGCTCGACAAACTGTTGGAATCCAACGGTACCGGTTGGGGGTTAATAAAAATAATAGAAGAAAACAGTGCAACAGAACAATGAAAATGAAATGAGAGAAACAGAAACGGTACGAAGGGAATCACGAAGGCGTTCACACGAGTTACATTAAAATCGTCGTAATTGATCCATTATGTATGAAATACTCGATTACGAGGGTAATTTCAAGAGACGTAGCAGACAGAACATAATTGAGAGTTACGAAGGGAATCACGAAGGCGTTCACACGAGTTACATTAAAATCGTCGTAATTGATCCATTATGTATGAAATACTCGATTACGAGGGTAATTTCAAGAGACGTAGCAGACAGAACATAATTGAGAGGGAACACCTTGGCTCGATTCAATTTCATTCGCCTTCCCATACAGTTAATTAGTTTTCCTCTATCTCTCGAGATAGAATTCTTCACTTCTTCTTTGAAATCAAATTGCTTTGTAACTCCGTGCATCATGCAAATTTAGTTGTATTGTAGTTCTCCATTATGCAGAAATATAAAGAATAATCGGAAACTGATGTTCTTTCGTCTGTCTGTATTGGTTTCACAAATTAGTAGCCTACGATGGAACATCAAACTTTTCAAGTTGGGTCTCAAACTTTAGTCTCTTGATTTAAATCCTAAACTTAATTTTGAAAATTCGAACTAAAATTTGTCGTGAAAGATCCAACAAAATCTCTGGGGATAATTTGATCAACGTAAGAATTCGTACATAGAAAAGATACAAATCGACGCGTTAATATATGGATTTTTATTTAAAATCGGGGGACCGAAAACGGGCCATTTTTTTCGGTCACTTTTTGCACGAACACCTACTAACAAGCGTTCTGACTTGTTAAAATTCAAATAAAAACAGAACACGGACAATGATCGCACTTCGTACTTTCGTGACTAATTACACACAAATAATGCAACGTTTTATTGCTCGCTTGGTAATCAGTGTAAAGCACTTATGTGATGGGCACCGACGGGCAATCGTGGCCGCTGGCCTCCGGTGAGACATGCAACTCACGTCATCACGCACGAGCTGCATTAAAGTCGTTGCAAAGCGGGACGTTGCCTCATCGAGCGTCGGAGTTTTCAAGCTGATGATTTCAATGGCCGGCGAGAGCCTCGCCACCTCCGTGAACGCGAATGGACATTCAGCTCGCCACGATTCGGTCTTCCCCGTTTCTCTTCTTTTCTTTGCCTTTTGTCTGTCTACCGTTCGCTTTGCGCAATTAGTATCGGCGATCGATCGAAACCACTGGTTGCTTATTATCAATGTATGATCTGATAGAAACTTTTTCCATCTTTCGATGGTAAAAAACCAAATACAAATATTTGGTAGTTTTCTTACAATAGAAATATGTCGTATTCTTTCTTGGTACTTTTTATTGAGAATGAGGGGTTTTTTTTTGCAGTGAAACACTGACTGGCATACAAAGTTATTTCTTACCTTCATTGATAAGAAAAATCATATTTCTCTTCATATTAAAATCCATTTAAACTCAATGCAATTTTAAAAAGAACTTTTTAAATCTTATTCATTGAGTCTAGGTTCCAGTATTATGATAATCAGTGTATATTGTATAATGTATAGTAATTTAATGATTCACATTTAAACTCAATGCAATTTTCTTATTTTTATTGAGTCAAGTTCCAGTAAAAAAGTTACAACTCTTCTCTGCAGCTTATTGTGGTAATTAGTATATATTGTATAATGTATAGTAATTTAATGATTCGAATTTAAACTCAATGCAATTTAAAAAGAAAAAACTTTTTAAATCTAATTTTCATTGAGTCTAGTCCAGGTCCCAATAAAAAAGTTCCCACTCTTCTCTGCAGATTATTGTGGTAATTAGTGTATATTATATAATGTATAGTGTATAGTAATTTAATGATTCTCATTTAAACTCAATGCAATTTTGAAAAGAACTCTTTTAAATCTTATTTTCATTGAGTCTAGTCCAGGTTCCAGTAAAAAGTCTAACTCTTCTCTGCAGCTTATTGTGGTAATTAATGTATATTGTATAATGTATAGTAATTTAATGATTCACATTTAAACTCAATGCAATTTTCTTATTTTTATCGAGTCAAGTTCCAGTAAAAAAGTTCCAACTCTTCTCTGCAGCTTATTGTGGTAATTAGTGTATATTGTATAATGTATAGTAATTTAATGATTCGAATTTAAACTCAATGCAATTTGAAAAGAAAAAACTTTTTAAATCTAATTTTCATTGAGTCTAGTCCAGGTCCCAGTAAAAAATCTAACTCTTCTCTGCAGCTTATTGTGGTAATTAGTGTATATTATATAATATATAGTGTATAGTAATTTAATTATTCCCATTTAAACTCAATGCAATTTAAAGAGAAAAAACTTTTTAAATCTTATTTTTATTCTTTTAATCTTATTTTCATTGAGTCTAGTCCAGATCCCAATAAAAAGTCTAACTCTTCTCTGCAGCTTATAGTGATAATTAATGTATATTATATAATGTATAGTAATTTAATGATTCCCATTTAAACTCAATGCAGTTTAAGAAGAAAAAGCTTTTTAAATCTTATTTTCATTGAGTCTAGTCCAGGTTCTAGTAAAAAGTCTAACTCTTATAGTGGTAATTAATGTATATTATATAATGTATAGTAATTAACATATAATGTAATTATTATTAGTTATACCGATGTTTAGCACATTAAATCCTGATAAACATCAGGTTATCAGTTACTTGATAACAATCGTGTCTTTGTATCGAATTGCAGGCTGCAACGGTGCCGGATGCGGTTACCCCGGGGCTCCTGCGCACAGTAGCGTTCGATTCACAGGTACAGACGCCGAGGACGTTATAGATGAGGAGGATGCCCTTCTAAAGGACACGATATTGCCGGAGGGCACCGTAGCCACGTATTCTTGCGANGGACACGATATTGCCGGAGGGCACCGTAGCCACGTATTCTTGCGAACGAGGCTTCGAACTTCTTGGGCCTGCGCGCAGACAGTGTCAGATTGACGGCTCTTGGACACCAGAAGGAGTTCCATTTTGCGGTGAGTATTTCTTGAAAATTACTGTAACTCGAATGTAAAGTCCTGATTTGACCAACATCAGAGAATATTAGAGACGATTCAGTTCTGTGACGAACGTTATATTTAATACGAAGAAAATAATGATTCAGCGTTGACAAATAAAATAACAGGCAGCGTTAAAATTCTCATGAAAGCGGTTCAATTTTTCTAAAAGTTGAAAAGAAAAGTCAGAAATATTTTCTTTTTGTCTCTCTATTTCCTATTCTTTTATTTTATATTCTTTTTTTACGAGTAGTTTCAGTATTTCGTATTGAATAAATTTTACGAGCCTTTGTTCGCTCGAGAATGTTGGTTGACTTTTCTTGCAATTCTTGCCACTTGAAATGTAGGTGGGTCGTAAAATGTTCGACGATTTGAATAAAAATGCAAAGAGAATATTGTGTTGTTAAACACACGGTGAATGAAATTGGTGAAAGAATTCTCGGAGGAGTCGCCGAGATACTAGGTATTTAAGGGGGAGGCAAATACGTTCGCGGATGTGGGCTTAAGAGAAAGTTTGACGTCCCGAGGAAACTTACGCGCACTTCCGGTCACGCCTCTATAGAATACTTTACCGAGTTACGAACTTCTATTTATGAAATCATCTAAAAGCGGTAATAATTATTTTTGACGTGAGAAGCTTCAATTGAGTTTTAAATTGGAATTGTTTTCAAGAAAATAACGACGTCATTTTAACGCGCATAAACAGATGTTTATCGAATTATTAGAAATTTCTAATATAATATTACAAAAATTTCGGAAAATTTTTGATTCATTTTCTTCTTCTTCTTTTTTTTTTTTTAACGAAAGTGTGTGCATCGCTAATAATTTCTAAATATTCTAAATGAAGAAGATTATTTTTATTCTAAATCCAAAATAGAAATCTGAGACAATTCAGTGCAACGATCTAAAAGTCCCCAGCATTTGTATGAAAATAATTCTTGCAAGAATCTCGAATATTTACGGAGAGAACCAAACAGCTCTGTTGTCTATCTCGTTCTGTAGGAAATTTTGGGAGGCAAGTGACCTGATTCAGGGTGTCCTTGACCGAGCAGGCTGCCGATAGTAGAAGAAATGCCGAAGATAGTGGGGGGATTACACCGTTAAGAGAGTCTGAACCTGTTACCTCCTAAGAACGCTCGCGGCCTTCTCAACCTGGCGCGCATTCCTGACATAAGTTTATCATTTCGTCCCTTCCTCGGTCCACCTCGAATTTTACTTCCTCCTCTGGCATTCCAATCTTCCCTGGATACTTCTCACGGTGAAAGATCGTCGAAGAAATTTAAAGCATGAATAACTACTACGATAGGTAGATCACTATTTAGGAGGATAAAACTCAGGATAAAATTCCTGAATTTTGTTTAAACAGAAAAGCATACGTAGCTTCTTTAGCGCTAAAATGTTTGTAGAACAATGGCTATCATCTGAGTAGATGATTCAATTATTTTGCTGTGGGAAATATGCAAAGGACTTTCAAATTAAAGTGATACCCAGAGTAGGGTAATTTTTGCTATCTTTCTTATTCAGGATTGTAATTTGAAGAGATTAATGGTTAGAATGACGTTTTCAGAGAAAATCTGCTTGACAAACAATTATCATTTGTACTGTCACGGATCACGTAATTGAGTGACATCACTGCTTTACGAGTAGAATGTTAAATATTTAAAATGGAGGTTACATCAACGTTCTAGTATGTTTTCCTTTCTTCCGACCTTAGTTCCTCCAGTGAACAATCGCTATACTAGATCCAATATTCTTTGTATTTAGCACGTTTTCTGATTTATATAGTTCATTAATTTTATAAAAAAATAGTAAATAAATAGTAACTAATGTAATTTATATATAACATATAAAATAATAATTTATATAAAATAATTATAATTACATATACATTTAACATATAATAAATAAATAAACATACATATACACAAATAGATAGCTATTTGAAGTTAAAGAAAAGATATAGAGAGTGTTAAAAGTAGAAGACAAACGATTTACCACGATATAGCTAGTCGAAGAAACTGTGAAAGATTTAGATCTGGGTCGTTATGGCACAAATTAGATTCCGATATGCTTCAATGATCACAAGGACTGTCCTTTAGCGGATTTTTACAAACGAAGAGGCACACAAGAACATTACAATTACTTTAATTAAATAGGACTTGATTATCGTTTACATGATGACGAATTAAATGAGTATCTATTGAACTAATCGGCTATAAATTATTACTAGGCTAGCGCAAATAAATTGGGAATAATCAATAAAGCTACACTTGTAAGTTATTACACATTTAAGTAAAGTGTGTTTGGTGAAAAATAGTTCCATCGCGAGTCCAGGACTCCATTAATCCGTTTATCGTTGTTAAACTCCAATTTACGTCTGTTGAAAGAACGTGACGATCGTTCAAATTGTTCATATTGCAAATATAGCAAATATGTTCGAGCATTGGTGAAGATATTCTTCGAAAAGAAGCAGATTTTTGTCGTTGACTTGAAGATTTGTAGACACATTTTTATCTTTAATATCTTTTAGAATTATTCGAAAATTTCACTTAAGACGATTGACGATCGATGGAAGAATAATCTCATTTAAGAGAAGACCAGAGATTCTTGATGAAAGATTATTACAGTTTCATTTGAAATTGGATCAAGTCTAAATTTACCTTTAATATTGACGATGCTTGATAAACATCGGTATTAATAGAATGTTAGAAATCTTTCGTGAAAGGATGGTGTCTACAGCCGGAAACATCGAAGAATATTGATTGCATAGGCCTCGATTCTGAAAGCTTCAAGGATTGATCACACGACCAGACTGGCCTCCATTTTCAATTATATATGTACAAACGTGTCTCGCCATTTCTTGTTTCACACCTGCATACGAACACTTTTGATTAATGTCAGTTTAATCGATGTCAGATGATTCAAACGTAAAATAAACTGCAAATTTGAAAAAATGGAAGAGAAAAGGAAGTATCTTTAAATTTCTCACAAATGTATAAGAATTTCCATTGTTTTATCAGACAATAGTTAAATAGGATAAAAATAATGATTGGATATTGGTATCAAACTGGCGTCAAATTTATTAAAAGGTGTTTCAACAGTGCTCAGGGGAAAACGTACTACTTTGGTGATCTCTCAGTCAGCAGACCTGAACAGCCAATGAAGCGATAGTTAAAACTTATTGTTAGCCGCTGCCTTAACACTGATCGTAGAAATTGGAGCATGAAGATTTTCAATTTTTTTTCAACTTCATTTATTTCGAAAGCCTTGGCTGTCTTTGAATTATTGGCTAATAAAGGAAATTTACATTATTCTTACCTCTTACGAAATTGAAAACATCTTTATTTTTAGTTATTGAAATAATTAAGAGTCAGGCAAGATTTATGTGTAAATTTTCCATATGTAAGCAAAAATATAAAATTCTTTTGATAATAAATTAATTAATTTTGAACATTAAAATTGTCCTTGAACCTAACACTTTTTTATTTTCTCAATTGTCTCTCAATCATCAAATAACATTAAAATCGGAAAATAAACTTTCTTCCATACGTAAACACGAATATAGATCTCTTGCATACTGAACTAGTTAATTTAACAATGCTGTAACTTATGAGTAGGACTCGTAACAGTATCAAACAACCACTATTATTACCATTCCTATTATTTGTGACAAACAAACCATGTACGTACGTAATCCACATTTTTTTTTTTTTTTTTTTTTTTTTTTGAAGAAACGTATAGTTAAATGAATAAACAATAAGACGAATTCGCAATCTCAGCGGGGAATTGGTCAGTTTAGCATTTGAACTGCAGTTTTCTCGTAATTTTCTGCCAACCGCAAGAGCGGATTGCCACTTACGCACTTATGCGTGAACTTGACATTTCGAAGGTAAACTTCTGCGCCGTTCACCGCCAACTACGATACGTAATCGCGTTTATACCGTAATTTTAACTGACTGTGAAGAAACGGAAAAAGAAAGAAAGAAAAAAAAAGAAGGAAATACCGGTCATTCCATCGATAGCACTTTAAATACATTCGAGCCTACGGTAGTTTTTACACTACAGTTTTTGAAAGATAGATTTCGCGCGGTAAGAATTTAATTTTTTAGAGAAATTTAAATACTCAGTGGTGTACTAAGTATTAAAATTGATTAATTTGGTCTACTAGGTATATGAGAATTAATTTTTCAGCCTGGAAAAATTTAGTCTGCTAAGTATGTTAAACATTCCACTTTTAAAGATGGAAAAAGTAGTTCGATTCGATAGTTTGCAAGAAAGGGTGCAGCTTATTGTTATAAGAACAAGTAAAAATTGTAATAATCGAATGCGAGAATTATGTACGAAAATGGACAAAGATAGATGCTTTAAATACACTTGAGCCACATAATAACTGATAATTCTGCATGATAAGAATTCCAGGTCTCTGCTAGTTGAAAGATTTTACAACATTGCAAAATTCAAATTTGCAGTGTAAAGTCTCTTGCAACTAAAACGAATAATTTCTCAGACAAAGGTTCCAGAATGCAAAGTTAGTCTTGTTGCTACAAAAGTTGGAAATGTCAAAACTTCTCGAACAAAAATTCGAAAACAACGAAACGATTCTAGTATAATTTTAGTAATATTTCAAACAAATCTTCTGCGAGATGGTATGGTAATCGTTTCTCCAAGGCGCATTCCAACGAAACTAATGCACTGACGCGCTGCTTCGTTTCTAGTTATCAAGTAAAATCGCGTTTTTTTTGCATCTCCAGTTTACACTGTGTAATTTTTACGCCAACTTTCACTTGTTTTCTTTCAATCTTTCCATCCGTAAAGGCCACTAATCATCGTCTTTGAAGCTTCGTCTTTAATACGACCGGAGTTAAACGCCGGTGTTTGACAAATTTTTTTCTCTCCTCATACGGCGGAGAATCGTAAAATCGCGTTAGACTATACTTACGAGTGACAAGAAAAAGTCGTTCGACACTTTCTACGATTGAAAGGCCTTGATGATAATTATTAAGGAATATATATGAAAAAAACGAAGTAAACGAACAATCTATGACGTGCTTAATAAAAACTGAGTAATTACAATCAACCGATTAATAGTTTAACTGTTTCTTGGCATCTAAATCATCTGCCGATAAATTCATGTAAGATACTTAATATAAAAAAAAAAAGAATATTTTTTCCGTTTTGTGATATAAATTTTATATTATTATTACTCATCTGTGCTTTATAATTAATGAATTTCTTAGTATCATCAATTATACACGAAAGACGTTCTTCACTTTCTTAGGCAGTTAATTACCTTTTAATTACATTGGCTCGCATTTAATCACCTAGACCTGATAATTTGTTATTTGTAAACAGTTAATTATCCGTGGAATTCTTACCACCTTCTTGAACACGTCAAGAATGTTGGTTGTAATTTTGTTTCTTTCACAAAACTTCATCGAGTCATCTTTTCAATTACATTAAAAAAGAAAGAAAAAGAACAGCATTTCTCCCAAACTCTATGCACTTGGAGCGAGAATAAAAATTTACTTGACAAGACCACTCTGAAAAATTACAATCACTAGCAAAAAAAAAAAAAAANATATTGACAGCTTGACTGATTATAGCTTCTTGCATTTTATATTAGTAAGTTCAATTGTCATTGTTGTAATAGTGCGTATGTTATTTTAGAAAGGAAGCTTTCGATATCATATTATGAACTTTTATATTTTGTTATATACTGTTGCAAAGTGTGTCGTCACAAGCACACGAGATAGATGAGTTTCGTTTTGGAAATAATTGGTACGTAAGAAATAGACACAGCATTCGCAATGACTGAATTTAGAAAAGCGTTCAAGGAGAACCTTGCTCGTCTTTTTATAGTGTCTGGCGCAAATGAAATTTCCTTTCTTGATTTCCTTCACCTGCAAACATAAATGATCTTACACAAAGTACGAAAGTACTTGCCTTGTTTGATATGTCATCTCATAGTCAGTTATATATTTTATTTTTATTACTAAAAATTTCGTTGTTATAAAGTGTTTCAAAACTTGGACAGAAAATTTATGAATCTCAAGCGTGCATTGATTCATCATAAATTTAAAATATAACTTAAGACAATTATTAAGCTATCGTGTTATTATTGCTGATATAATTAGATTCAGATTTTTACTTGAAATATATTGAAGAACATTTAACAGTTAGAAGCACAGTCTGAAACTCACGGCTCACAGTATGTGCAAGGTAACGTTATAACAATGTTTCCTGATGTCGTCTGCACAATGCATTTGCTGTCTCATTCATGCATCTTCCAATTGTTCTGCAAGTATATATTATAAGGTCGTGGTAACAGGTTGTACTTGTAAATCCGTAAAAATTTTATCTTGAGACAATGCTGAACAGTACTCAACGTTAACACATTTCATTTTTACCTTCTTTCTTACGAAAGAATTTTATAAACATAGATATTCAACGACAATCTGTATTTGCAATGTTGCTGCACATGGAACTAAACTAAACGAGAAAATTTTACTTCGAATATCGAGTGTTGAGATTGTTCTTTTAAGCAATTCAATTTTGCAACGCATTACTTAATATAATAATCTTATAATATCTTTTTAATATAATAATATTTAAAATCTCAGCTTAATCTTCCTTAATACGTTGAATATCATTAATTTAACATCTTTTTTTTTTTTTCAATTTTGCAACGCATTACTTAATATAATAATCTTATAATATCTTTTTAATATAATAATATTTAAAATCTCAGCTTAATCTTCCTTAATACGTTGAATATCATTAATTTAACATCTTTTTTTTTTTAAATTCACTAAAAATTCCATTAAAACGACACTGACTCCAACCATGACTTATTGCTGCTATCTGAATAAATTAGCGATACCGATTTATTAGTTCGATGTCGAACAGGATTAACCTTGATTTTTTTTTTTAAATTCACTAAAAATTCCATTAAAACGACACTGACTCCAACCATGACTTATTGCTGCTATCTGAATAAATTAGCGATACCGATTTATTAGTTCGATGTCGAACAGGATTAACCTTGATGGCGTGAAGCAAAACAGACGTTAAAGTTTTTACAAAACAGTTAAGATTTTTATTCACATATATACTACAATTATGATTTATACTGCAGCATATCAATTTACTTACCTACGATGTATTAATTGTTTCATTGGAATTATTTTATTTTACATTGTGTACCCACTTTCTAGCAATCATTGGTTTGATTTTAAAGCTCAAAACCTCTAATTTAATAGTCTTATCTTTTCCCCAGAATATTGTAAAAATTCAAACGTATCTAGGAAGAAACTCTTTTCATAATTATACTCACCATGGCTTTGGAGATTGAAATTTTCTCTTCGAAACTTACTCTACCATTATCTCCCGCCATTTTATTAAACTTTGAACATTGGACGACGAAATGTTAGGAAGAAAAATGGCGAAGAAAAATTGTTGCAGCAAGTTTTAAGAGGTCGTAAAGGCGAGATTTCAATCTTAATTTATTTATTTAAAAATTCGAATTCACGAATAATTTTTACGAAATTAATGACAGTTGAAAATCGACATTAGCTCAGTCGTGGTCTTCGCTGTATGTAATGAAATTAATTAAAAAAATAAAGTTGATCCGACTTCTGACTTCTGGCCGAAGAGGCTGAATTATAGAAATGATTGCCAATCATGTAAGGGTTAACCAGGATGACGAGCAGAGACGCGGCAAAAGTGGTGGCGATCTCGTTTCGACATCGCCGTGTGCGCGAGAACTTACCAAGATCGAGGCAATGCCAGTTTTAGCGCCGATAAAATTCTCACGTTACGGTACAGTAAAACTACCGCAAGCCCGGTAACTTCTTTGCGAATGTGCACCGCACGGTCTACACAAAAGTTTTCCGAACAGCCGTCTGCGTGCCGGACGGCTGTTCACCCGTGCAATTTGCCTCGTGCTCGACCTTCTTTTTTATTCTAATGGGAATGGCAATGAGCCGTCGAGATTTTCTCACAATCTTGTCGCTCCCTGATTTTCTCGTCCTTCGATTAACAAAGAAGTTAATCGCGGATTAAACTTTGTTCGGATCAATTGACTTGGAGTTTACGTTCTCACACGAGCGTCAAAAGTGTGTCCTTGATCCAAACAATATTCGAATTACATCGTCGATGTAATTATAATAATTGTATTGTACGTGTATCTCTGATAGCCCGGCAAAAGAGCATGAGTCGAATTTCAAACGGCAATGTCAATCATTTTCAAAAGCGTGATTACTTGAAGTACAGAGACGTGGAGGAATTCTAGCTTCTATTCGCCAGAGGTATGAAAATTATTGCATAAGAAACGTTTTATAATTTAGATAATTACCGGAAAAAATTGCCCGTTCGATGAAACGTAATTGGAATTAGAAAAAAGAAAAAAAATATCTCTGATATTAATTACTGTTGCCAGCAATCTAGTGGATCTAACCTGACAAATAAACGATCTAACTTACTGGATAATTGTCAACGACTCGATCAGAGTCAAGTATATAACCAGCTTCAAGACAGTTAACCAGAGCCTAGTGATAACTATTCATGAGTTAGTGGTTAACGACATTTTGCACATCGTGAGCACGTGTTGCGAGTACCGCAATTGGGGCGCACGGCTTCGTAACTATGAATGTAAGAAACCGTACGTGGAATGCGCAAGAAAAGACTAATCTTTACCCACTTCCTGTGTCTTGTGGTTTGTTATTTAATCAGCATGGCTGATAAAATTCTTCAATCTTTTCTTCGTGCTCTGCAAATTATCATGTACACTAGTTTACAAGTCACTAACTTGATGATATGCACATTTGTCTTTGGCTTGAGTTAGCTTGTAATTTTAATACATTAACAACTGTCTGTTGATTTATTCTCTTCTATCATAGAAACAATGTGGAAATATTTGAAATAAATTCTTTTGTAAGTTGACTCGGCTTCTTTCAGTATTTCTTTTATATTGGTGAATTCTTTTCCTGTGTGAAAGAAAACAAATCGTGAAGGAACCCTTTTGTACTTATAATATTTTTCTTGCAAAAATCATTTCAATTTTATTTTCATCGTTTATTGCAGTACTAAATGTCGCTGGAGGTAAAGCCCCAATGCAGTCGAGCAGCTCAGAGGGTGGAATTCCGCAACGAGCTGTCGATGGTAGCAGTGGACAAATTTATACTCCTCAAACGTGCACCCTTACAAGACCAGAGCACAGGCCCTGGTGGTACGTGAACTTACTTGAGCCTTATATGGTGCAACTTGTGCGGCTTGACTTTGGCAAACCATGCTGCGGTGAGTAATAATTATCTAGTGTATAACTAGTAATTAACGATTGAAATAATGATTATTCATTTCACAAAACAATACAAGTTTCACTTATCCATAATATTTCGAATTATTAACTAGCAAAATTTTACGGTATAAATAGAAATTTTATATGCAGATAATATAAGAAAAATGCAGTGACAAGCATAGAAAGTAAACACACGACTTTGTGAAAATTTAATAAATTTGAAAATTATTCACAGACGATTGACCATCGGAAACGTATGTTTTCGAAAGTTTTTTTCTCTCTCTCTCTCTCTCTCTCTGAAAAATGGAACGCGATCAACTAGAAAAAAATGCTGGAAAAATCATTGATGAAAGGTGATCAGAGGGCGTAAAGAGCAGATATTTGGCGCGATTTAGTAGTTTTTTTTTAATCCTTTTAAGACGATGGAACGCCACTTTCGTTTCAGTGGCGCGGCCTCTTCGAGACTTTCTATCGATAAATTGGCATCGCCAGCAATTACGGCCGTAATACATGGCGCTTTGCGAGCGAAAATTTTCGCGATCCAATACCCTGGAGGCGAGCGTAATAACGAACAAGGCGAGCATGAAATGCACCGTTAGCGTAAACGCCGCGCCGGATCGACACTTTCATTCATGCCGCTGTAGATTTTATCTTCTACTACAATTACCAGGCTATTGTGCCTCGCTCCGGACGTGATTATCGATCATCCTTAAATTGAGAGGTATTCTAATGCGAGGGAAGTGTAATTGAAATATCACGAAAACGACTTGATCTGTCGAAGTTATCGTTGTTGAACTGTATTGAGTGTTCAACAAAATTATCACATAAAAATCTAATACACAGTCAGGAGTATGTACTAAATGAAAAATTCATCTCACACATGACAATAAAAAATGATAATTTAAACTGATATAATGATTGACTTTGACAACCGACTTCATACTCTTCGAAGATGAGTCTGCGTCATGTGGCAAGTGGGAAAGATTCTTTTTTGTCGAAAATTCTAGGAACATCAAAAAATTTATGCTCTTGATATATTTGTTCAGTGTGTTTTAATATCTCATCCTCTTTGAACATGTTTGAAATTTATTTTAAACGTCTCGAATTGTACGATACACTGTAGTATAATAAAATAGAAAATAATATAGTAGTATAATAAAATAAAAAAAAAAACGGACATAATATGACAAAAAAANTTTGTTAGAATAACACGCAATTTGCGCATGCATAACAAAAACTTAACGAAAGTATAATCTTGGTGGAATCTCGATGTATGTTCGTTAACGATTCATATGCTAGCGGTCGGGATTTTAGTTTAGGTTAACTGTAGTCAATTTTCGAAACATTCACTCTCGTCCAGAAATCTTAGGACATTTTCTATTTTTAATATTTAATACTTATTATTTTATATTTAATATTTCTCATAATTATTATTATTAATATTTAATATTATTGACGATCAAATTTTTCAATTACACCTTACAGTACGATTTGTTAATGTATTAACAATATTAACAAGTACTTATTCTTTGTTGTTGTAATATATTATTTTAGAATTCTTCCAATTTTGAATATAGAAACAATATTTTTGATAAATTTTGCATTAAGTATGCATTTAACAATTAATGTATTAACAATATTAACAAGTACTTATTCTTTGTTGTTGTAATATATTATTTTAGAATTCTTCCAATTTTGAATATAGAAACAATATTTTTGATAAATTTTGCATTAAGTATGCATTTAACACTAAACGTACCAAGTGGGGTCAAATGGCCCCTTTTCAAAATTTACTTTAAATAAAAATATATGTTTGAGTATTTTATTAGAAATCAGAAGTTACGTTGCAAATTATTTCCTTTAATAAATTAAGAATTACAAAATTTACTTTAAATAAAAATATATGTTTGAGTATTTTATTAGAAATCAGAAGTTACGTTGCAAATTATTTCCTTTAATAAATTAAGAATTTCTTTCTAAAAATCAACGTTTATTCATAAGGGTTTATTCAAATGACCCCTTATGGTAAGATAGGTATATGTAAAATGTCGGTACGTTTAGTGTTAACACTTACTATTTTATATTTAATATTTCTCATAATTATTATTATTAGTAAGTATTATTTCAATATTTAATATTATTGACGATCGAATTTTTCAATTACACCTTACAGGTACGATTTGTTAATATATTAACAATATTAACAACAGGTTAACCAACTTATTCTTTGTTGTTGTAATATATTATTTTAGAATTTTTCCAATTCTGAAACAAATATAATATTTGTTTTAAGCTTCTTGAGATACCTTAAATTTAAAACGTTATAACAAAAATCATATCTCCAACAATATTTCTGGCAAATTTTACATTAATTATGCATTTAAATAAAAATGACATGTATTATTACACGCATTAGAAGAAAGAGATGAAAATTTCTTCATTATTATAAAAAAGGGTTATATTTTAAATTGATAGAGGTTTCTAACAATACTGTTTGATTTGTACTCTTACATGTTACACACGGAAAAAGTATATAAAGATTTGAGCTATAAGTATTTTTAAAAAGTTTTGACTCGGTTAGATCTTTATTTCGATTAAATTTAAACTCGTTTTTTGTGTTACGATACTGGAAAAACGTAAGAATCGCTTCCTCAAAGAAACCACTTTCCCAAAGAAAGGAAGTATTGAGTAATATTTACGGGAAGATTTGATCTTTTAGTTATATATTTAAACTCAATTATCCTTTTACTTTCTTTTCTGAATTTCTTAACTAGATTCAGAGTCGCGTGCAATACATAACTATCAATTCACTTACGAAACTTGCATACTGCAATAATTCTCTAATTATAGAACCCATTTATTTTGTTTCTTATAATATTAGTAGATTTTAATATCAGTAGATATTAAATAAATATTAGTAGATATTAATATTAGTATTATTAATAGATCTTCTTCTTAATTACTTGTCTTTCTAAATCTTATTCATTTAATTTTCTGCTTTTGTTTGAAATTTTTTCAAAAGTATTAAGTACTTAATTAATTATCTTTCTAAATCATATTCATTTGATTTTCTGCTATTGTTTGAAACTTTTTCAGAAAATAAAAGTGAAAAATGCTTTGGAACAGAAATTTTCGCTTATATTCAAGTTAAATTATTAAATTAAATAAATATTTAATATTGTAATACAATACAATAATTATATATTGTACATTTTATAATAATTGTAATATGATATAATAATAATACATACAATGTATATATAAATTTATATGATGATTCATACAAATATTATGATACGTGATTTAATTATTGCAAAACAATTTAATTATTAAATTAAATAAATATTGTAATATAATACAATAATTATATATTGTACATTTTATAATAATTGTAATATGATATAATAATAATAATACAATGTATATATAAATTTATGTGATAATTCACACAAATATTATGACACGTGATTTAATTATTACAAAACAATTTAATTATTAAATTAAATAAATATTGTAATACAATACAATAATTATATATTGTACATTTTATAATAATTGTAATATGATATAATAATAATAATACAATGTATATATAAATTTATATGATAATTCACACAAATATTATGACACGTGATTTAATTATTACAAAACAATTTAATTATTAAATTAAATAAATATTTAATATTGTAATACAATATAATAATTATATATTGTACATTTTATAATAATTGTAATATGATATAATAATAATACAATGTATATATAAATTTATATGATGATTCATACAAATATTATGACACATGATTTAATTATTACAAAACAATTTAATTATTAAATTAAATAAATATTTACTATTGTAATGCAATACAATAATTATATATTGTACATTTTATAATAATTGTAATATGGTATAATAATAATACGTACAATGTATATATAAATTTATATGATAATTCACACAAATATTATGATACGTGATATACCCAAAATTATATAAATTCAACAATTTATAACGTTAATGTAATCAAATAAATGTATAAGTATATAAAGCAACATCGAAAGCAGCTGCAACTGTCGCTGCATCATTAGAAACGCGGTTTTCTAATATCGTAGCAGCATGACGTCGAGAAGTTTCTCCGGCTGGATACTTTTTTTTTTCTTTTTTTTCCTTATGCAAACAAGAAATTGTCGCTGTTTCGACGATTACAAGGGACGAAACGTGGAAAGCATGTAATTGGAGTTGCTGGCTACGTACTCCGGCATCTGGTCACACCTGAAATGCTTTCCAGGTCGGAAGATGTAGTCCTTGCCGTGCACCGGATTATTTCAGATGATTTTATCCGTTCAAACGCTACGCTTCGCAATTGCCGAGACAGGATAGCAATTTGAGCCGCAGCAGTGAAAGCCCGCGATCGACTCGAACTGCATTCTACGCTAGATTGTCTCTAGAAAATATGAAATAATACATTTTATTATTTTAATATCGTTGCACTCTCCTTCCGTCTTTGCGATCGGATGAGATGCAAGCTCGATGGCTGAAGATCGAGCTCGTAGACAGAAACACGAGGGTAGTTTCGACGTAATATTGTTCGTTGCGTACGATTTTAGAAATTTCACGGTATTATTTAATTTTACCTGTGAGCTGTTATTATCGATTCTACATTCGATCAGGAACTTAAACTGATGGAAATTAAATTGATTCCCGAGGAAACTAGTAAAACTCCGATCTTCCGTGTGTTGAGTCAAGTATCGAAGACCAACTGAAATTATTATCATTACAGGCAAACAACGGTGTTGCTGTTCTTGCTTCACTCCGTCTTAAATTGGCTTCAAATTGCCCGGGAAAGCAATTTCCGAATGATTTTGTATGATTCAACTTCGTATCACTGGCGAGCCTAAATTCTTCACACGTTCTCTGATTGCAGGCGATGGTATGCCTGGAACGATCGTTGTTCGTGTCGGAAACAATCGGCCGGACCTGGGAACGAATCCAATTTGCAATCGTTTCACCGGCCCCCTCGAAGAAGGGCAACCTCTTTTCTTACCTTGCAATCCGCCTATGCCCGGAGCCTTCGTTTCCGTACACTTGGAAGCAAACACGCCGGCACCAATTCCAGTACAACTCTCGTTATGCGAGGCTTTCGTGTACACCGATCAGGTATGAGTCTCCTATTGTTTGAAATGAAAATCTCAAGAATAAGTTCGATGAACAATTTCATTTGCATTACTTCCCTTCTTTTTTATTCCTTTACGAATTTTATTTCTCTTATTATAGTCGAAGAGTGATTCTTATGTTCGTGATTGATTCTTTTGTACAGGCCCTTCCCATCGAGAGGTGTCCGCAATTTAGAGATCAGCCACCAGGCTCGACAGCGACCTACAATGGGAAATGTTACATATTTTATAATCGGCAACCGCTGATATTCAGAGAGGCATTGGCCTTCTGTCGTGCGCGAGGTGGCACCTTAGTGGACGAAAGCAATCCTGCGTTGCAAGGCTTCATTTCGTGGGAATTGTGGAGGAGACACAGGTACTGAATTCTTGTCAATTACCTTACCTCTATCTTGTTTACTTTCAATTGAATTCCTTTTTTTTTTTTTTTTTTTGGAAAAGGAGTGACACTTCGAGTCAATACTGGATGGGCGCAGTAAGAGATCAAAAGGATCGCACAGTGTGGAGGTGGACTGGGAGCGGCGAGGAGGTCTCCGTTTCTTTCTGGAGTCTGCCTCAAGGCACCGAGGAAGACTGTGCTCGATACGATGGTAGCAGAGGATGGCTTTGGTCCGATACCCCTTGCACAGCTCGGTTAAATTTCATCTGTCAACACCGTGAGTACCAAGTATTCTCCCATTACTATCGAATTATCGACACACTGATGATATGTATCATCTTCACGACAAAAGTAAATGTACGATGTAAATACACTGTTCGTATACATTTCTTTAGATAAAATTATTATTTCAAATTCAATTTTATTGATCCAGTAAAATACTTTGCTTGACACTTAACCGAATATCGGTCGAATATTAATACCCGTTTAGGCTTTATTGTTGATTGAAGTTATTTTTAACTTATTCGGTAAACTGTAATCAATCTGTTTGCCTAGCATGTTCTCGAAGCAGTACTATTTTTAGTAGTAAATTTAAAAAAAAAGTGAATTTTTGGTCATAATTATTATCCTGAAAATTTATACTTCGTGCCATTTATAAATAGTGTAAATATACATAAACATTCGAATTAAATGAAATATCTTCAATCAGGGACTGTGAAGAGTAATCGTACAAAATTTCACAAAAAAATTGTTGAAATGCGAAACAGAATTCACAGTTTTTGCTTCCTCTTTTTTGCAAACTTACAAAATATTGCCGATTATGTGTTAATTAGCACAATAAACAGTGGCGAACGAATATAAATTATTCTAACAGTTCCATCCAATTCTATCAACGATCTTTGTACTTAATTTTTTCAAGTGAAAAATACAGTGACAGATGAAATCAGAGAGTTCTTTTCGCGTGCTTTCAGAACCGCGAGCGTGTGGTCGACCGGAACAGCCTCCGAATTCCACGATGACGGTGACCACGGCAACAGATCGAAATTCCGGAAGCGCGTACGAAGTCGGGGCATCGGTGGAATATACTTGTAACGCTGGCAGCCTTCTTATAGGGCCGTCGACTCGTACCTGCCTCGACACTGGCTTCTACAACGAGTTCCCACCGGTGTGCAAAAGTAAGAGAGCGAAGAGATTAGAAGCGCTGGACCATATACGATCGTTCCTGCCTGATGTTAGAATTCAACGATTCTTCTGTACGTTTCAGGCATCGAGTGCGGTTATCCAGCAAACATAAAACACGGAGGCTACACACTTATCAACAATACCGTTAGCTATCTCAGTCAGGTGCTTTATTCGTGCGACGAGGGATACGAGATGACTGGTAAGAATTTATCGTGGCGCTAGCCATGATTATTTCTTCGATCTTTGATAAATGGCTATCGTTTGTGAGTAATACGTCTGTTGCGTTGGAACGCTTCGCCATTTCGAAGGAAATTGGTAAGAGCTGATAAATACAGCGATGATATTATTATTATTATAGTCGTTTCTTGATCTAGAGAGATTAAATTGATTTTTAGAGATTGGTAAAGTAGGCAACTGAAGATATATAGTAACATTTTTCAATTTAACATTATATAGATACTAGCATGTAGTTCATTAATAAATTGTATTGATTAGTTTAACATTATATAGATGATGTACATAGTTCATTAATAAATTTGTAATTAACTAATAAGTTGTTGGTCGAGAAATAACTCATTTCGATTATAGGTCGTGCAAGATTGACTTGCGACATCGACGAACGCTGGAACGGACCGCCACCACGTTGCGAGCCGATTCTCTGTGATCCTCCTACCCCTGTCCCGCATAGTTACATTCAAATCGATGAAATCGACGAAACTGAGACAGTACCATTGAAGACGAACTTCAGTCGAAGCCTTCTCGTAGGTAGTATCGTTACCTATACTTGCGAGAAAGGTTACAGGCTCTCTGGGTTCCGACAAATATTGTGTTTGCCTACTGGATTGTACGATCATGTCGCACCGACTTGTACAGGTACAGTAATGTGCAGTATTTACAATTTAAACTGTTGTGTTTACGGAAATTCGAAAAAAATTAATAATCACTCGAAATTTTGAAATAAATTCTAATTCTTATTTACAGTAATAATGTTTGAGAACGTTGTACGTAGTTTTTAAACAACTAATATTCGAGAGAATATATTCTTGGATTGCAAAGTATTCGATATCTGTGTGTTATAGAAGAGCCGCGTACCACAGTGACCGCACCTCCCCGATCGACGGTGCGATCAACGACCAGCAGAAGCCGACACACATTCTTGCCACCCCGAGTCCGAACCACAACGATTTCAACGACCACAACCACGACCACCCCTGTGCCACCGCGAAGAGTGTCCAGCACTGCCGAATTACCGGCAACGGTTCGAGAGACCATCGCGAGGAAACCGAATGTCGGCCTTCAGAGGCCTGCGCCGCCTTCGTCGCCGCCCCTGAACGACGATAGCAACGATCATCCTCAGGATAACGAGATCTCCGGCAGTGGAGTGGACAATGCACAGGTTGGCATTGGGACAGGTGTGCCTGAACCATCTGGACCCTACAGGGTGGACAACGCCGACCAGTCGTCGAGTAACACTCACCAAGCGAAATTAAATCTAGGCGCGGTGATTGCCTTGGGCGTCTTCGGCGGTTTCGTATTCCTTGCCGCTGTAATCACCACCGTTGTAATACTCATACGCAGGTAAAAGCAAATCATTCAAATAAATTGCCGCGAGCCGCGAGTAGAATGATTCTTCCGATTCCTGTGATTTGATTGCCTGCCAAAAGTAACGCCTGTTTCGCTGCAATACGAGATTATCATTCATTTCGATTCTCACTCTTTTTGTTACGTTTTCATTCTCTTTTTTTTTCTCTCTCTCTCTCTCTGCTTTTTCAGGATCATGACAATTGAAAGTAAGCTTAAACGCAAGCAAGTTTTCTGTTTGAATATTAAAAAGAAGAGAAATATTTTTCTCGAAGCTTTGAGATTTCTAATCTCAGTGAAACTTTCTGAGAATAAAATATACCGATATTATCATTTAATGCAAAATTACAAAAATTTCGAAAGGTGAAACTTAATAAACCAAAAAAGAAGACTTTTTATGAATGTATATGCTTGTCTTTTCTCATCATTACCATTGACTATCAATTACCATAAATATTCGAACATATATATATATATATAGTATAGATGCATGTTACATTATTCCCATTTTGACTTTTAGATTTTCGTCATGTTACATTCACGCAATCATCTCGTGCTCTTATTACCTGCAATTTAAAGATCGTATTGCCTTCGATTCTTTTTTAACAGGCATTATTTCTTGGGCAGACTGTGCATAACTATAGCTTCTATATACATACAATACATTCGCTCTTTGACCCTACGTGTGTATACTGTATCGCTTATTCTACATTTGTTTGAACTTTCTTTATTCTTTCGTCTGTCTTCTTGTCTAATCTCTTCTTATCTAATCGCGCGTTTCATACCTCATTTCCGAAATATTTTGTAATTTGTAAGTTCATTGTAATTGAAAACGTGTAAAGATAAACCTCCAAACCCTTTTGATTTCGATTGTATCTTTTTTTTTTTTTTTTTCCAAAATATTTTCTANATGTAGTTTTGGTGCAGCATGCTGTGACACCTTTCCGTAAGTGAGAAAATACAAAAAATTACTCAACCAAGAGTATTTTTTAAGAGATTTCCATTTATATTCGAATGTACATTGTACATTAACTTAGGTAAATTTTAAGAAATTTGAAAATTTTACGACGATTTACTGCAAGTTTCTGACTAATAAAAAGAAATATTGTAAAATTTCTACTATGCTTGAACACATTGGATTATCTCATTCTTCGCAGTGATTCACTCTAACTTAATGAGTGAACACATTTTAAAGATATACGTCTAATAAAGAATACTTTAAAATGTATACTGTACGAAAGATCGGAAACATAATTCCATTCCGACTCTTTGAATATTTTGTTCGACTGTGTTACTAGTAGATTACAGATAGTAGTAGTTTCATTATGTTACAGATTTTTACGCAGATTCGCATTCCCACAAATAGACACTTATCTAAATTTTTTAACAAGTACGTTTAAAATCCTCAATTTACCACTGAACCGGTTTTACATATCTCAAGCTCAGTAACGACTGCGAAGAGTTGAAAAAGAAGTAGTAACACCTAAAAGAAAAGGAAAACAATTTGACAAGAAAAAAA
>NIPQ01090050.1:0-44230 GCA_002806875.1 Lepidotrigona ventralis hoosana
CGTTCGAAGAAAGTATATAATAAAAAAGATTACGGATTTATTTTGATAGGGAGTGATTTTTCGCTTGCTCAAATATATCGTTATATACAGGGTGTCTCACTTTTACCTACAAATGCAATTATCTCCGTTCGTCATTCAAAGAACGACTCAAATGCAGTTTTTTCCTATTTTAATTCTGGTTAAACTCGCTTACAATTTGTTTCGTGTTGATGATTACGATTTTTTTCAAGTATAATTGTGTAACTATTTCTACTTATATTCTTGTCTTTTATATATAGATTTTCTGCTAAACCAACGGGTTTTACACGTAAATAGGTTGCCAATACTGTTTTTTTTTCTTTCATAGAAAACGATCGATGCAAAAAGAAATTGTTCGTATTTCTTGCACGCGTCTAGAGACAAATCAAGTGTGCCAAATCACAACAGAAAAAAACCTGCATTGAATAATTTCGAAAATAATCGCATTTGTAGATCAAAATCTTAGGGAGGGAAACTCCGCTCCGATTTCCATCGAGGGAGCAAACGGCCGATTAAAAGTAGCCTGCAGACGCTGCCGGTGAGTTCTTTAAACTCGGTATCTCGTTTTCATCCCTGTCATTATCATCCATCGTCTCGTTCTCTCCTCGCCGTTAGAACGTCACCAAACGTCGAAACTTCTGGCCTACCCCTCTCTCCCTCCCCCCCCACCCCACCCCCCTTTTACGTTTCCAGACTCCGACTGGTAAAAAGATTTTCAATCGTTTTTCCAACCGACATTCCATCATGCTTGAAACGCATCGCGACCAACGCGGCCCTGCAGGTGTGGACACGGGCTACGAGTAAAACGGTTGCTCGCTCTTCTCCTCCAACCTCATTGTTCGCCCATTCTCTCTTCCCCTCTCGCGCTACGCGACCACCCCCCTCTGGCAGATTCGTCGTCGTGTTCTTCTTCTCGTTCTGTTTCACCGAACGAGCCCTCCCCTCTTCATCTCTCTTTCTCACATCGAAAGTGGACACATGCTTGGCCCTAGTCACCGTCCCTACGAATTCCAGGGATCAATGCGTCGCCTCGGTGCACCAAAACGCCTGCGCCACCCCACCACACCCACACAATCGCTTAGCCGAGCAGCAGCACAACCACCACCACCACCGTCAGCAGCAGCACCAGCAGCATCACCATCACCATCATCATCAACAGCAGCAGCAGCAGCAGCGACAACGGTGGCGACGACGACGACGACGACGACCGCGGCGGCGATAGTAATGGCAGTGGTGGTGGTAGCGACGGTGGTGGTGGAGGCACGAGCAGCCTCTACCAATGCAACAGCCACACCGACGCAACGACACAAGCCCATCGTCCGCGAGATATACGAGAACGAAATACGTGAAAGTACGTAGAACTCTGTAGGGTTCTGCTGTCTGTGTGTACAGCGATCGTCGGTGTTGCATCGGTGAATCTCCGCCGAGTGGAAAGAGAGAGAGAGAGAGAGAGAGAGGAGATTCACTGTTCGTCTACTCTCGACTCGGCAGAGTAGAGGCAACCTGGTGGAGAGAACCTTCTACCTTCTTCAACTCCCCTACTATCGAGCAACTTTCGCCTACCCCTACGACCCCTCCGCTCTGTGCTTGCAAGGGAGGAGGATCCGCACGCAGAGAGAGTGGAGTCTCTCCCTTCTCTCCCTCTCTTTCCAGCGATCTCTCCCACAGAGTGGCGAGAGGGCGCTCCCCTCTCCTTGGTTCGGACGTGCGCGGCGGCCGAGCCTCGGAAATTCTGAANGTGCGCGGCGGCCGAGCCTCGGAAATTCTGAAAGCGGTTCGCGCCTGTGCAGCAAGCGCGGGGGTGGCAAGGGACCGAAAATCGAGGTGAAAGGAAACTCCGCGGATCCGGCCTAAGGGTCTCTCCTAGGGCTGGTGCGTATTCGGGTTCTGGCTGGAAAATTTCACGCCGCGGACGTGGCGCGCGTCGACGTTTTATTCGATAGCGATTAGTCGCTCGCCCCGCTACCGCTACCGATCGAACCGTGTTACCGAACCGAGAGACATTGTTGTCGCCGTTGGGTTTCTCTCTCTCTTTCTCTCTCTCTCTCTCCGACGGGGGAGGAGACGACGATCGCGAGAAGGCGAGAGAAAACGGTGTACGGACGACGAGCCAACGTTAACGTAGGCGCGTTTGTTGTGTCGTCGCGTTTGCCGCGTTGTCTCTCTCTTTCTCTCTCTCTTTTTCTCTCTCTCTCTCTCTCTGTATCTCTCACTCACTCTCTCTCTCTCTGTTACTTGGCTCGCGCGAGTAACGCGTAAACACGTACGCACACAGGTAACGACTTACGCGCGTAACAGCGAGCGAGCGAGCGAGCGAGCGAGCGCGAATCGGTGTGTGCGCGGCCACGGTTGTGACGCATCGCGATACGCAACTCGCGATTTGCATATCCGATCCTGTGCGTGCGTGTGTATGTGTGTTGTGTGCTTGTCTGTGTGTGTCTGTGTGTGTGTGTGGATCTCTCTCGGTTTCTGCCCGCGGATCCGAGGAAGCCTCTTCTCCGAACAACGAGCCAACGAGGGACGAACACACCATACAGTGTGGTGTAAAGAGAGAGAGAGAGAGAGAGAGAGATTGAGGGAGAAAGAGAGAGAAAGAGAGAGGACATTTACGCGAGATAGCGATTACGCGATACGACTCGTTCGATCGCAGTGGTGGTGGTTTCTTCCTCGCGTGACACACTTTTGTCGCCAGTGACAGGGAAAACTAAACTCTCTTCTTCTCGTTCCCTCGCGACGAACATTGGAGTTCAAAGGGACATTCTCTGCTGGCGTTGATCGTCGTCGTCGTGCGAAATCGTCCGAAGGATCACCTCCTCGCAGTTGCAGTGATAGAGTTGCAGTTTTTCTTTTTTCTTTTTTTTCTGTGTCAGTGAGTTCAACTGGGGTGAGATCATCAGTGAGTGTTCTCTGACTGCGGAGAAGAGAGAAAGAGAGAAGGGGAGAACGACTGGCTGATAAAGTTCTTTCTCGGATAGAGCAGTCGTCTACGTGGAAGGGAGGGAAAAATACGAAGGCAGAACTGAAGATCGCAGAGAAGAGAGAAGAAGCCGCGAAGAAGAAGTCGTGAAAACGGTGCAGTTTTTCAATCGTCGCAGGATCATCGCCCCAGGCAAATCGAGGGGGGCGAACGCGTGGATCGCGCGAATCCCGAACACCCACGGGACTCGAGGCTATCATGTATCGCCGATTGCAGCCCTCCTTTGAGGGTTGAGTTCTCAACGTCTCGGTGTTGTTCTCAACGTTCTCGCCGGCCTCTTCTCGTCGCCTCGTCGTCTTAATCCTGTGCTCCACCGCCGCTGTGTGATCGTGCGCCGTGTGCAACCAGACCTACCAGAGCTACGTCTTCCCAACGACTACACCGATTTCGGCGCAAAGAGCTGGTCCCATTGAGGACTAACCGTGTACCACATCCCCGCGCTGAAAGTGAGTCTCACCGCCTTTGATGATGCTACTACCCTTTCGCCCTTTCGGTGCTAGGCCGCGTTCACCCACCCTCGCCCTCTCGGTTGCTAGCCGCGTTCCTTTAAGACGCAAAGGCTGCAGCACCAACAGATATACTCGAAACCGTATCCCGACGCTTGGACGTATTCCCGTTGGATCGAGTCTCGACGACGAAAAGTGGAAAGAAATTTTAAAAAAAAAGTGAAATTTAACAAACCTCTTTTTCTCTTATTTTGCCTAACGAGATATATATATATGTGTATGTATATGAGATAATTAATCAGGGGACACGGGGTTAATGGCATTCCCGAGCAAGAACTCGAAGGGAATCCAATTTATCCGTCACTTTGTTTCGAGCGGGCGAGAAATCCGCGATGGGAAGTTCAACCGTGTCGACTGGTTTACAACGAATTCGATCAACAAAGCGAAACCTTATCCCTCGCGAGGGATGCGTTGTTCACTCGCGATGATAATGCGTTTATCTTGCACGCGCTTCACCTTCGTCTCTGTGTTCTTGTAAGGCTTTCGCGATCGCGTTCTCGCGCTCGTTTTCCTTGTCTACCTTCCTCTAGTTAATTAGCCGGAAACGATTCCCGATTGTGAAGTTTATCTTGCACGCGCTTCACCTTCGTCTCTGTGTTCTTGTAAGGCTTTCGCGATCGCGTTCTCGCGCTCGTTTTCCTTGTCTACCTTCCTCTAGTTAATTAGCCGGAAACGATTCCCGATTGTGACAGTTTTATATCCGCAAGCTATAGTAAGTAGTAAGAAAGCTTCCACTTTGGTAGAACATTCTTTTTCTTTCTTCTTTGATTGATCAACAAAAATCACGTCCATCGCGAGTTTCATTCAATCTCTGTGTTTCTTCCCAAATTTGTAGAAAGTTGTATTTGTGGGGGGTAAAGAAGCAAAAGAGAGCTTCCCATTGCTTTCTGGTTTCTTTCTGATGATCGTAGAACGATNGTCGAATTCATATTCGTTGTTGTCATTCGTTCGACAAAAGCTGCAAATGAATCCTGCCGAATGGTCGGCGTAAATCTGCGGGCGCTATTTTAAAAACACAATGCGACATCGTTCTGCTCGCTTTGTATCAGGGGGAGGGGAGGGTCTTAACGCTTTAATTTACGATCGCGCTCGCCGTAAATCGGCGAGCGTGCTTTGGATACGCTCTTTGCCAGTACGAAAAACACGCACGTACGCGAATTGCAGCGATGATCGCAGACGATTGTCGCGGATCGTTCTCTCGAGGAGGAGACGCGATCGGGCGACGGGGATCGATCGGTTCGCTTACGCCGGCAATTCTCCACGGGAGGACTTTCCCTCGTAGATCCTACAACGTGGAACGTGTACGTGATCTTTATCGGGTGTAACGCCGGGCAACAACGTTCGCCGCGCGCGGCTATCTCAATGATAAATCGTGGCAGAACGATACGTGCCTTACCGATACCGGGCAGATGGTCAGCCGGTTGTCGAGGCAAGTTATCAAAAGCAACGAGCAAGGGTTTCGGAAGGTGGAACGAAACAGAGAGGAAAGCTGGAAAAGATTTCGAGAGAGAGCAGGACGTTATTGCGAAGGATCTCTCTATCGAGCAATCCCATCCGGAGGAGCAATTCACCTACCACGAGGCTCATCTCTCCTACGTCTCTCTTTTTACCTGCGGAGAAGCCTCGTTCAAGAGAGAGAGAGAGAGCGAAACTACAAAACCCCGGTATCGTTCTTTTCCGACGAACGCTGACTAATTCGACGTTCAGTTTCTTCCTTCCTGCCGATACTTCGCCGCCGTATATTTCCTCCCGCGGATAAGAAAATCCGGGTTAATTGCTCGTCCATCTCCCGACGAAACAGAAATCGTCGTTACTTTTTTTTTTTGCTTTTTACACCTTCATGAGAGGACAAAACGATCCGCGAAAGAGAAAGCCGGTGGAGAAAGAGACAGGAGATTTTTACTTTTACGCCGGGGATTTTAATGGTGATACAACCGCGCGGAATAATCGAGAAGCGACCGAAGGAGAAGCTAACCGACGTAATTAGCGGCCGAGGGGAGACTACCGTGTAATATATAGATCGGTAGATTTTCGTCGGTCCGCGGATAAAAATGCTGAAACGATGAAGTGACTTTTTTTCTTCTTCTTCATCTTCTTCGTCTCCTTCTTCTCCTTCTTTCTGACGGCACAATTATCGTTAGCAGCTATGAAGAAGGGAAGGTAGCTGCGAGAGGAGAGAAAAATATTCCCTTTTCCAGTTTTAAGGAATAATCCGCTGCCATCGGAGCTTCCAGGGGCAGGGAATGTCGGCGAGGGACGAGGGGAGGTTGCGCGGATAGTCCACCGGGACTACGACCACAGAGCCGTGTTCCCTCAGCCTGTTAAAGTATTATCATTCCGCAAGTTTCCATGCAGGCTTCATAATGAAGTATTCACCTGCTCGTAATCCCCATTCTACTTCCTGCTATGCTATTCTCCTCGGACTGCCTTGGCCAGATACCCATGAGTCGCGACAATGCGCCGGGGTATCTGGCAGTTTCCCTCCGCGAAAAAGGAAAAAAAAAAGAGAAGAGAGAGAAAGGGATACATCCCTTATGCACGACCAGTTAATCCCATTTGGCTTACGAAACAGTAGCCTCCTCTCCTTTGTTTTGCTCCCGTAATCCATATTCACCGCCCTGCCACGCGTACGTACGCGTTCGCGTCCGGATTGTGCGTCGCCAAATAAACGCGCCGTCCCCCAAATGAAACGAGGTATCTGTGTATAAAACTGGGATTTCTCTTTCACAATTGCAAAGAGGTCGACACTTATCATTTTTGACACTTTACCGACCGGTAATTTACTAATCGGTAATAATTTACTACTAATTTACCTATCAACCGCTACCGGTCGGTAAAGAGGATACTATTCTACGTTGAAACAGTGGTCAAGAATGATGTTACAAGAGTTTTCTCTTCTTCTTTTCAGGATCTTCTTATATTTTTATTTCTGGCAAATCGAGGGGAGCGTAGATGACTGTACTAGCCATTAGTTAAGTTATCTGTCGCTATCCCCACCAATTATTGGGATTGGGACTACCCCCACTCTACCTTACCATGCGATCATGTCGAACATGACTTGTATACACAAAACAAGCGATATATATGATACCGATATTGGTGCCTGATATCGGTGAAACAGCTCGTCCCCGCTCTTTCCTTCGCTTTTCTTGCCAATTCGTAGAACACACTCCCCCCATTCAAGCGTTCGGTCCCGGATTGTGGACGCTTAACTGGGGACCATTGTAGAAATTTGCCCTGTGAACAAGTGTTCGTATTACTGACTCACAGTTTTATAATTAGCAATTAGATTGTGAACCATGGGCCTGATTGATCATCCAACAGCGAGGTACGAAATATTTTTGGATATACAAGGCAGATTGCACGAAAACCGGAGTGTAGAATACCTTTTTCCGTATCGTATTGGCTTCTCGTCCATAATCGAAAAAACACTTACTAATAGGTTTCTTGTACGGTATAGTATTAAGCATTCGGAGAGAATACAATCTTCGACGACCTTGAAAGACAATGTCCGCCCCGCGTTTAATAAGATAACGATAACGACTGCAATTTTTCCCTGTTTATATTACATTTTGTCTCGATGTTAACAATAGAATCAGCTATCGTTGCTAACTTTCGTTATTGCGGGACGGTGTTCCACGGCGTACGTTAATATCGCGGGAGTGTTTGAACGTGGTAATGCACGTTCCGTGGCCTGAATACTGAGGCTTTCGGCCTCTTCGCGAACATTCGTGGACAAATAACGCGCGAAAGTGCATGTACGCGCGCGTTGAACCTCCATGACCTCTCTGTGTGTAACACACAGAACGGTTATGCCATTTCTTATCTGCGCTTTAACCGCTGTTTATCTACGTGTTTCACCACTGCGTTATTTTATTTTTATCATTGTATCGCGACATTGTCATTAAACAGTCCATTTATCGCGGTCACTACTTTCACGTTTCGCTCGATCGGCGAGTGGAGCAACAGCTGCAATCAACCAGTGTAATTTGTGTCTTACCAACGAAGAAAATCCCGGTTAATAAAGGGTTAATAAAGGGTTAATAAAGGGTTAATAAAGGGTTTATTACCGATGACACGGAGGAGGGGAGGTGGAGAGAGGGGGGGGGGCACTAATTGCCACGCGAATCCAGCAGATCGTAATGGAAACTATCAATTTTCCAGTCGCTAGGAGAACTCGTTTATATACAATATATAATACATACGGTGTCACGTTTCAAATTATCTCCTAAATTATTCGTTGCGGATAAAATGTTTCAATCTTACTTTGTTCCAAGGTTGAAATTTTCAACTTTGTCTTTTTAAGCGAAATCTTTCCCTTTATCTGGAAAAAATACGTTGTTTAAAGAAACAAAGATCCTTGGAATCTCGAGAGCACGTCTACCTAACCTAAATCTAACCTAAACCTAACCTAGATGCCAGCGGTTCCAAATCTGCGTTATGCGAAAATAAGAAAGGAGTTAAAGTAAAAATACAAAAACAAAGTTACAGAGTTTTGATTTGAAATGACATTGGGTTGATTCGTTCGATTGTTTAACCAACCTAGGAAAATTTAAAAAAGAGTAAACTTTTTTGAATGAACTACTCACAAATGAAAAGCCTAATCAAGAGAAAAAAGATTGAGAACCACTGGACCGAGATTTTTGGCCATAAAGAGAAAAGATGAAATAAGTTGTAATAAGTTTTATTTTGAGAACAAAGTTCTTTCTGCAACGAATGGTTTAGGAGATAATTTGCGTTGGGACGTTTCAAATGATCACAAATTTATACGTTATAACATATGTTGTTCAGAAAGTTATAAGTTAGTTTTATACATGTTTGCGGACAGTGCCTTTTTCCCTTATTAGGGAGATAAATTGGCGTCCGATAATGAAGGAATCTAGCTTTTTTTTTTGTTCCGCGTTGGTACGAAGTTTCGTTTGCGAGGCTTCGAGTCGAATAGAAAAAAGGAAAAAGAGAAAAAATGCAAAATGTAATCTCTGGATATATATATCGTAATTCGGGGAAGGGGGGGAACAAAATGTGGCTCGCGTTTCGAAAAAAAAAAATTGCCGCCGCTCGGCGCCTGCGTCCGTGTGTTCTAATTAGAGAGATACGCGCGATATTAAACAGCGTTCCGAATATCCGCTCGCGGAGAGGAGAGATTTTCGCAAAAGTTGGTCGAGCCGAACCGATGATTCATGCCAGAAAACTAAATTTAACCCACATCTGCTCTCGGTACTCTCCGGCGGCTCCTAATTATCCGTTCTGGACCGATTCGATAATTACACTGGTGTACGTACGGGGTCGTACACAGAAAGGGCGTCAAGTAGCCTCCCCCAGTTAATTGTTCGAGCCTAACTAACTCTCTCGTCGACATTTGCGAAATTGAACGAAGAACAAATCGCACGATGAAAATCGACCGTATTTCTTCTTTTCTGTTTCTTTCTCAGAAGTTGTTGTCGTCGCGTCCAGAGGCGCTGATGTCGCATCGACATTTTCCCTAAGGGAAGAAAGACAAAATGGAGGATCTGTCGAGTATCGTTTAGTAGTTGATTATTCTTTGCTTTATATCTATTAAATACAGACTCATTCGTATCACACACTTTTTTTTTTCTTTTTCTCTTTCTTGAACTCTCGGGCGACTGTATATAGACCGAGGCCTGTCTCATTAAACGGAGACAAACCTTTGCTCAACATTCGAGCTGGTCGAGATGGCCGTGTTGAACGAGCGTGGAGGGCGGCGGTCCAGAGAATATACTCGAGGCCGAGAAATGAGAAACGAAAGCCACTTGCGCGCTATCACTTTACCAAAGATCTACCTTAACCGTCGTTCAACAGTTTCAACACTCGCCGCGCGTCGTTGCCCCATTACCAGCTGGCCAACTCTTTCTGGTTACCTCCGCTCGCTCCTCGGGGAGGTCTTCTTCTCTCGAGAACCTCTGTCGAGTGTCGCAAATACCACGGCAAGTAGCACCTCTCCCGCGGAGTGATCGTTTCACGCCGCTGTTGAAAAATTGAACACGCCAGTCCCGAACGAAACCTCCGAGAATCCCAGCCGAGGTTTATATTTACGTTCGTCGTCGCGACGCGTTCCAACGTTGAAATTTACACTCGATCTGACGATCGAACTGTATTTCTTTCTTTCTTTTTTTCTTTTTTGCAACACACGAGCATCGCGAGCATTTGAAACAAAAATTTGAAACTTCAAATGTCATCCCAATGAAAGTAAAAAAAAAAAAAAAAACAAAAAAANAATAATGTCAATTTAACGCGTCATTTGCAAAATGCGTTCGCAAGTACCGAAATCGACCCGATTAAAGTTTCACTCGTCCTTCGTAATTTTTGAATGACTAAAAACGTGCTCTGCGGCTACGAACGATCTGGCTTTCGTACTCGAATAAACGCGGAATCGTTTAATGACCACCACGTCGTGGTGGGAACGGAGGAGGCAGGAGAAATCGAAACCCGATCGATGTCGATTGTCGAGCGAGAAATACAAGGCACGTGTGCACAATCGTTGGCGATGTTGCTGTAAAATTTCAATTTTCTCGCATCGCGATAAAATTGGGGAAATAGATTAGGCGTTGGCCTTAGCGGTGGTTCTTACGGTGCACATCCGGCGATTGCAAAGGTATTAGAAGCAAGCCCGGAGGATCGATCCTGTCGAAATCGTACGATCATTCGACGTGTTCCTTCGCTCGCATGTTTATTTTACTTAATTATTTATTTTTACTTTTTTTATAATACTTATATATAGTTTTTACTATTTTATTGTTTCTTTCTGTTATTTATATACACCAATGGAATGACAATGGAAAAATCGTTCATTGCCTGTAATTTAAATATCGATATTTTTTTTTCTTTTTTTTTGGTAAAATATCAAAAATATAAGAGAAAACTAGTTTTATTGATTTTAAATTAAATTGAAGTTCAAACGTGATTTTTTTCATTTGTAGCTTCAGAAACTATTCCTTTCAAATGTTGACCGCTAGAACGTTGGCAAATTAATAAAAGGAAATTACGGATTTATTTTAGTAGGATTTTTGGTTCCAGCTTGTACGAAAATTGCAGTGAAAGAGAAACTCCAATAAACGCTGGCAGTTTATTTCTTCTTTCGCGTGGAGATACACAGGAAATAAGAAGAACGATATCCCGATAACGATTTGACAACTCACCGTTTTACAAAACGAGATTTTTCATTAAAAAAAAAAAAAAAAAAAAAAAAAACGTTTTTCTATACCGTTAATTGGTATCAACCGAGCGAGAGCTTACCCGTGGGAAATTTGGATCGAAAACAACATTTTCAAACTCGTGTTTTATTTTCCACGATCTTTATCGCTCCGACGATTAAAATTTCCCATAATCACGTCGCTTTGCTGCCGAATCCTGCGAACGAAACTTTTTTTTCAAAAAGCCAGGCAACAATTTTGCACGGAAAGTTTCACATCTTCGCGTAAAAAAGAAAAAAAGAGCACGAACGAATCGATATGTTCGACAAGATAGAAACGTCCGTGTCGTTTAACATGCAAAAATCCAGATGAAAGTCGAAACGATTTTATAACTGATAGGCAAATCCGGGCCGATTTATAAGAAACCGAATGTTTGTTCTTGTTTTTGTTGTTTATTTGATCACCGTCATATCCGGTCAACCGGACGATATCCCGTCCGTTGGCGGAACGAACCTCGATTTCATCGGACGATAAAAAAAAAAAAGGGGGAGAAAAAAAAAAGAATAAACCATTGTTAAAAACAACCATTTTATCCGCAGACGTATCTATCCGCGACTCGTCCCCTGGTTTCTAAAATAAATACGTCGAAATAGAATCGTGCCGAGTGTTTCGTCGATTCTCGATAACGAGAACGCCAATGCCGGCGATACTTTCAAACCCTAATTGCAAAGCAATTTTATCAAATCGAAATATATACAGGGTAGCTACTATCTGAAGTATCTCCGATATTTCTGAAATGTTGTTCTTCAAATGCTATAGCAACATTTCGGTATAATAAGAATATACAGAATGGAAAGTGATTGGTTTGAAGGAAATTGAAAGTGGTTCATTTTGAATGTGGCGCAAGTTACTTTACTTTTAGAAATAATCGATGCTAACTTTCGTGAGGAAATTCACTTGTCGCTTGCTATCTTGGATATTTGTATAAATAATTTCATTAATATTCGGACGTTGAAAATTTGAAACTGTTGCAACCTTGTAAATAAATGAAATCGCACGACGATAAATCTGGATTCGTTTTAAAGTTCGAAGCGTCCACTCTTAGAATACGTTGTTCATTTTATTCTAAAATACGACTGCGTAAGTGAAGATACTTTACTTCTCGAAAGTGCCATGAAATTGTCACACGCGTGCAGATACATTGAAAAATTTTGATCGCGACTGAAACTGTAATGGATTTGAAGATCGAACTCTCTTCTTTACAACGACCCCTCAAACTTTGATGTACGATTTTTCTTCGCCATTTTGTTGTTCTTTGAATATTAAACTTAAACGACGAAAATTCAAGAAATCTCAAAACTTCCATCGTTACATTCAAAATTCAATAAATTGGCAAAAAAAAAAATCGCACGGCAACAAATCTGAGCTCGTTTTAAAGCTCGAAACCTCTACTTTTAAGTGCGTCGTTCATCTTATTCCAAAATGTTTTCACATCGCGTGATGACACTCTTCTTCTCCAAAGTGTCATAAATTGTCAGTACGTAGAAACATTGAAAAGTTTTGCTCACGATTGAAACTACGATAGATTTGAAAATTGGAATCTCTTCTTCGTAATGGCTCCTCGAACTCTGACGTGCGATGTTTCGTCGCCATTTTATTGAAAAAAAGTCGTAACTATGGTGAACTGTATCTTGCATGTTGATATTAATTTGTAACACAAGTAAATTATGATAAAAGTTTTAAGCTTTAAAAAGAAACGGGCTAACTGGCGGTCACTTTCCCCGCTACATTGAAATTTCCTCGTCGTGCGTGAGTCCCCCACTCTCTCAGTCGGTTGGCTTCTAGCGAATAAGTGGGGAGATCGATGCAGTGGAGGGGATAGCGCTGGGCCGCCAGTTAGCTGCCTCTACTTTAAAAACGTGTCCAAGTTAATTTAAAAGAATGCAATTTTTACGAAACAACAAATTTCTCCCTTCGTTGGAAATATTAACACTAGAACTACCAACGACTAAAACATGAAGATTGTATCGAAGGAATTAGAGACTGCAAACTGAATAGTAGAAAGGATACAAACTTTTGTTCGTGTATTTCATAAAAATTATCCGAATCGTTAAAAAAACAACGTTGTAAATTTGCAACAGAACAATATTCTGAAAAGCTACAAAAATTGGCCATTTTGACCACTTTTGGTCTAGTATTAATGGCAGCCACCGTGGATTAACTTCACCCGCGGGGCACGCGCTATTAAAATTTACGCAAACAAGTGCAGTCGTTTAGGTTAGCGACGACGTTAGTATTTTTAAAGGGGCTCGGCAAAGGCAATTAGTCCGACGTTGCTCGTGCCCGGAGACTTGGTTCGCGCGTGGCCAGTGACAGTGCTTGTAATTAATTGAGAAATGTACTGGCGAACATTTGTCAAGCAACGCGGTTTGCACTAGAACCGACGGGCGCCTCGTTACTACACGATGCCTGAGAAATACTGTTCGCCAAAATTTATCCGAATCACTGAGTAAATCGCCCTGAAGGGCGGATTTCCCCGTATGTTTTGATGCTTCTCTCTCATCCCATGGTTTTATTCTCCGGGGGTACGTTCTGGCGAACGTCGAATATCGAGGAGGGCCAATCACGTCAAATGGTTCACCACGAAGCAATAGGATTTTTCATGCACGATATAACGCGGTATAAAATAAATTGAGAGAGATGATACCGTGTACCTATTTTTTTTCTTCAAAGTTAATTAAATGTCGATCGGAGAAATAGAAATGAACTTCTTGAATATATAATTCGACAGCGTGCGAGAATCGTGCAACGCGGGAAATTTAATTTTCGCAACTTTTTGCTAGTTTTCGGTACCCCTCGCCCCCCATCGGTGAGAAAAGGGATAAATTTCAACGTCACAGCGTGAACTGTTAATAATACCTTCTTCCGGTATACGTATTCGCCATATTTATTGCCGAACTGAAAACGGCACGAGAAGACATAACGTTCTTCTTATGTCCTAAACATTGCCACTTGCAGCGAGACTATTGCCACTATGTTACCTGTCCTTATAAACCGTGAACCCTGGGCAATGAAGCCCGGCTTTCTCCCAAATAACACCGAGATATTTCACACGCGGACGATCTTAGTGGACTGCCACTATCTCGTCCACACGCGTAGCATTGAAATATGAAAGCTGCTTCGCACCTCCGTGCTCAGATCGATGCAAGATGAAAGTAAAACCACGAGAAGACTGAGAATGAGAGCTATTTATCTATTTATAAATTTATATTTATCGTATTTTAATTTATAAAAATCCATGGTTCTGCTGGATATAATTCATGGTGCCGAGCGGACGTTGCCGATTTCGAGTGGATACGGGATTCGAGTGGGCGCCAGCCAGCTCGAAAATCGGGAATCGATGAGGGAAACGAGTCGTTTTCACGTGAAACCGCGCACTCGCGGTATCACGGTGGATCTGAATCACGTTGTCCGATTCGTTCCGAACGAAATGGCGGCAACGCGTTGTAGGATGTTGGTCAAGATATCGGCGTAACCAAGCGTTCGTGTAACAAAGCGAAAGATCTCGCGATACGCGCACGGTGTTCCGTGCGGAGCGCGCTTAATCATCCGCTCGATCCCATCGAGCTACCCACTGAACGCAACAAATTATCCTGTTACTGCACGTGTATTCGTTAATAATTACCATCAATAATTAACCGATTCTTCGATTCTGTCGTTCCCTGCTTTCTGCTTCGATCATTTATTTATTAACAGCCGGATTTATCGAGAACATTCTTTGGATCTTTCTGCTGAATCTTGAAACGTTCAATCCTCTCCACTCGTTCGTCGACATCAGTTTTTTTTATCTTACAGCATACAGGCACTCTTACGCGATATTTTTAGATTGTTCTTTAAAATAAAAAAATAATAATAATAATTGGAAAATAGTTTGGAGTTAAAAAGTGAGAAACGCGTGTCTTCATTCAGGATGAGCTGAACATTCAAAGGATTATCGATCGAGTTCGCGGCAAAATTATTCCCGTTTCGTTTGCTATATGATAATAATCAATCGAGTGGAAAGAGGAGGAAAGAGAAGGAAAGAGTTAATGTAATAATAAAACTCAAAAAAGATCAGGGAATTATTGGCACATACTTTTTTCTTACTTAGCAGCTTGCTTACTTTCCTTTCTAGTTTTATAGTTTGGAAATAAATAATTATATACGAAACAAAACCTACGTCTCCGTAAATAATTTGCTACGTGACAATTTCCGATAACGAGTTCTAGCAAGTAATACAAGAATTAAAGAGCAAGGATCAAAGAGCACATTGAGCTCTTATTCTTTGTGGCCAAAGTCTTTCCTCTTTATTCATTTAACGCCACACGTTTTTGTCTCCAAAGGCACTTATATCACAATAAAAATAAAAAATATTATCTAATTATTTATATTCTTCTAAAATTCTTTCGCTCGTCACATCTCTCATTTTGATTATCCTCGTTTCAATTGTTCCGAAATGTTGATAGAAATAGAAATTAAAATAATAATAATATTTTATATCTTTGATTCTCGAATCCTTAATGTTGGTGATATCATTCGATAACACTTCAGTGTTTAAAAAACACGATGATTTGTTTTTCAACAAATTTTTTAAGATTTATATTGGTATTGCAAGTGTATACTTTTCTGCCTCTCGAAGTTTTTTGCACATTACTAAAAATTGCCATTATTGTTTGTTTCATATAAAACCGAAAAGATTAACTATGCTGAAATTGAAATATATTTTATATATATTACATAATTACATGTTAATGCAATTCTCATAATTAGGGATACTCATAAATAATGTCCTTTCCTTCAGATTTAAAAAAAAAAACACTGCCATCTAGCTGCAGTAATTTAACTTATTGTAACATAACCTATATTCCAGTTAAATATTCTAGTTAAAGTGTATTATATTCTAGTTAATGTACATTCTAGCGTGCTCATTCGTAAATTACATTACAGATTAAAACTGTATTAACTCTCAAATAAAATAAAATTTTATATATTAAGAATTATTATAAAATAAAAATAAAATTTTATATATTAAGAATTATTACCCCGACTTATAGGTGCCCCTAATACATGTATAAATTGTATATATATATATAATATTATAACACGTAATAATTTATATATGTATAATAATATATATAATAATATATATATAATAATTTATAATAATAATAATAATTTATATATGTATAATATGTATTCAATTTCTATAATGCTCTTGCATTAATAACATATATAAATTATAATATTATATAATAATAATAATAATAATTTATATATGTATGACATTGTATAATATGCATATGATATATGTTCAATTACCATAATGGTCTTGCATTAAGGCATCGACTATTACTACCGATATTTGCTTGATTCTCCAAAATTAGGGATATTATTCCTTAATTATGGTGGCCGGCGTACCGACCGAGGATGCGCGAACGTGTTCGTACTAGCAAGAGATTTCGCGCGATCGTAACGCGTTCCGCTGCAGCTCGTTTCTACGGCGAACAATATCCCGAATAGCCATCATCCTGATAGACGTGCAACTCAAACAACAAAGCTGAACTCCAGCTGAATATGGCTTTTCAGACGTTGCTGCGCGCGATCGATCGTTATGCCTGAGATCGACCAATTTCTCGCGAGATATCGTACGTAAGTAACTATAGCAAGTAGTACCTTTTACGATTTTCGCATTTTGGCATAAATTTACTTGCAATAGTTGGAGAGTGCAATGTTGGTCGAGATGCGTAAATGAAGGCGTTGATGAGAAAGAGAATCGGTTTGTTTTATTTCATCACACAACGCAACTCCTCCAACGAGAGCAGGTTTTCTTAGGCAAAACTTAGAAAATAGCGCGAGACAAGGAAACTTTGTTTAATAACAGTGGCGCGTAATCGTTTGGATTGTTCAGCCGAATATTTTACAAACAAAACAGCAGGATTCCGCGCGTGTGGTTTAAACTAACTAAGAGTTCATGCTGGCGTTGTCGAGGACAAGTTGAAAGGAGATTCTCAGTGTAAAAAGTAGACATTACTTTTGTACGTAATTTCGTTACAAACGTGAATATTAATTATTAAAAATATAATATGTCAAATGTGATTTTTTCATCTTATTCGCAGATCTCAGATTAAAAATCTCGAGGTATCTTATTTACAAGTAACATATTTAATACATTGCAAGATACAAACAATACAATGGTAATAACTACAGTAAAACACAAGTATCGAGATTAATATAATTTTATTTGCTTGTAAAACTTTAAATAAATTAAATTTTTTTTTGTAGAAGTTAGAAAATTTATTATATATTTTAATTATTGAGATAGAGAATTTATTATATACTTTAATTACTATAAAAATAATTAAATTTTTTTTTGTAGAAGTTAGACAATTTATTATATATTTTAATTATTGAGATAAAGAATTTATTATATACTTTATAATAAATTACTATAATTTATTATATACTTTAATTACTATAAAAATAATTAAATTTTTTTTGTAGAAGTTAGAGAATTTATATTTTAATTATTGAGACAGAGAATTTATTATATACTTTAATTACTATAAAAATAATTAAATTTTTTTTTTTTTGTAGAAGTTAGAGAACGAAGCTTATCCGAACGCGTGAATAATTTTTATATTTCGCCATGTATTAACACTTTCAATGATTTTGGTTGTCCAGAAATAATGATATAAATAAATAAATGAGAAATGTCTGTTAACAATCGTATCAGTGCATTCTACGTGTAAATCATTATAATTTATATAAGTCATAAGCTACAATTAGAAGTTGTTTATAATTTGTAATTTATATGTTACAAGTCATTATAATTTATAAGTTAAGATTAAATTTGTAATCGAGATAATATTTCTCTCCAAACGGAAATTGATATTAATTTTGACAAGAATACACGAATATCTTTCAAACAGTTGAAACACTGACAGATTCGATTGTTACAGTGTTAATAAAACTTGTTCATAAAACTTCTATAATGAATAGTCTCAATGGTTCTTATAACATTTCTTATACGCAATTGTCATTTCAAATATCCCGCCAGGAACGTGGTCATACTTGATTGGTCCATCGTTGGCTCCAATATTCATTTCTAAGATGGTTTCCCATACTGTGCACTAGTTTCTATGTTGTCCCATAATAACATCAATAATCTTCTATTTTCATGGAACTTTATTATTCGTTTCATGGCTATTTAATCTTCTGCTTGTTAGAAATCATAAATGTTTCACGGATTTTTGCAAGCAAAACTTAAGTGGCGAGTAAACGAATAAAAATCGAACGATATTTATAACTAAGCAGTGCCAAAGAACGAACACAAAGGAGGACCAGAGTATAAAAATTAAGTCAAAGAAATTAGAATGCAAGGGTTACAATGAACAGCAACTTTTATTCGTACATTTTTAGAGAAATCATCTACAGGATCTCTGAGAAAAAGAACGCAACAAGTCGACGCAGCAGAATTGCTCTAAAGAATTACCAGCTGGTCATTTCGAATTAGAGAAATTGGTCACTTTGGTAGTGCTAACAAGATATTACGATCTGCCAAAATGTCCATAAAAAAAAAAAAAAAAAAAAAAAAAAAAAAAAANCGTCGAAGCGGATAATTAACGTGGCGGGGCCGGCATTCCGCGGCTAGTCATTGTGCTGGAATAAAAGTCGTTCGCCCGCTCGAAATTGTTAGTTTCGCCTCAATTAAAAATAATGAGACTCGCGGCCCGCCGGAGACTGGCCGCCATTTTCCGCTCGTTCGCTCGCGACAAAGGTCGCCCTCCCCCAAAACTCGCGAGCTTCGCGGTGAAAGAAACCGCGGCTCGGTGAAATTTTCGTGTCTTTTTCCGCACTTTCTCGCGAAGGATTATCGATAGGGATAGCGGGCACATCTCGATACATACTGGCGGCATCGTCACGTATGACGAGTCACGTCCTCGATGAAATAGAGAGATATTATCATGCGCCGTATATAATCGCGACGCGAACCACCGACATCGCGGCAACGGTCCTCGTTAATGACTACAATCCAGCCCAGGGACCTGGATCATTTCGATCTTGATTCCCAGCGCAGAATGTTCTACAACGGTCAGGTCGGTGCAGAACGTATCCTGCACGTACTGGAACATATCCTGGTACTTCCATCTCGGTAGAGAGAGAGAGAGAGAGAGAGAATAGTTTGGGCTTAATCCTGGAAGAATCTACTCCGCTCGAGAGATCTCGTCCCGGTGCTTTGAAACGTACACGCAGCGAAAATTCGAGACGATTTAACGCTCCAACTAGCCGAGGACCAACGTATGTATATAATAAATCGAGTCAAAGAAATTAGGTTTGTAATAATAAACGGTTCGTGATAATGAACGCTTTCACGAAGATCAGTCGAATCTCGCGGAAATTTGTGCGACGCTGTAGGTACGAAAATTTAATCCAGGAAATTACAATTTCCAAATTATGATAAACTTATTATAATAAAATGGTGGGTTGAGGGATTATTAAATTATAAATTATGATAAATTGGTAAGCTGAGAAATTATAATTTTAAATTATAAATTATAACAGATATCGGTAAATTATAAATTGGCAAATTGAAAAATTTTAAATTATGATAAATTGGTATAATTGAGAAATTCTAGATTTTGACCACTTTGGTAGTTCTAACGTTAAGATTTTAACCGCTGGTGATTGTAAACTTAGATTTGGCGACTGAAAGGAAAAATCGTCTTTCCCCTGATTTTTCTCTTAACCGGATCATTTCTTGATCAAAGACTCCTAAAACTAAGGAATGTGTATGAATGAAAATTCATAATTAATGGAAGCATATTGACGAGTGGTTTGGTCAATCTTGGTCTTTGTAAATGAAATTACAACGTGATTTTTCTTTTATAGATATAACGTGGCATTTTTGAAAAATAACAGATCGATAAATTGAGAAATCCATCGTGTTCAAAAAATTGGGATCCCAATGACGAATTAATTAACTTTTCCCACTTGAATCCAAGCTTCCCTAAACCTAACCTAAAATTTAAACCTAAACCTAAACCTAACCTAAGCCTTCAAAATTGTCCAAATTCTTGAGGTCCACTATAAAATCTCTGATGAGGGAAGGAAAAGAGATAAAACTTATGTGAATTCTCTATGTGAAACGTAAGAATTCTTGGTAACCTGAAAAGAGCAGACCAAGTCATCGATCTAGAAACTGTAACCGACGATGATAGATTAGGATTGCGTGAACGATTTAATTAACGAGGCGAAAGAACGATTACTATTATTTTAATGATTGAAATGACAACACCCCGTACGTTGAAAACACACATTACCGAGAACTTTTTCGAGAATCACACAAAGGAACGCTGCTCTGTCAAAATGAGAGCAAGGATTCTGAGTTATTCACTCAAAAATCATGCACTCGACTCGAAGGATCCAGCTAAGATCAAGGATCAGGATCAAGCTGTCGCTAATCATCTATCAGTTGATGCAATTTCAATAGATTTTCGCATTTAATCCTACGAGCAATGTACGATGTACAACATGGCGTCATTTCTGTGATAAGTACAAAATGGCGCCAGTATCTAAGTACTTAAATGACTTGGAAAAATTCAAGACCAGTAGGTTAGTGATTTCTCTTTGATCAATCAAGCTGTCGCTAATCATCTACCAGTTGATGCAATTACAATAGATTTTCGCATTTAATCCTACGAGCAATGTACGATGTACAACATGGCGTCATTTCTGTGATAAGTACAAAATGGCGCCAGTATCTAAGTACTTAAATGACTTAGTGATTTCTCTTTGATCAATCAAGCTGTCGCTAATCATCTATCAGTTGATGCAATTACAATAGATTTTCGCATTTAATCTTGCGAGCATTGTACGAGGTACAACATGGCAAGTTTCTGTGATGAATACAAAATGGCGCCAGTATCACTTAAATGACTCGGAAAAGTGATTTTTCTTTTATCAATCAAGCTGTCGCTAATCGTCTACCAGTTGATGCGACATTAGAAAAAAAAAAACAGAGAAAGGGACAGAGTACACAATTCGAATATTGGCAATATTATCGGCAATGGCCAAATTCTCGTCAATATTGAGCTTCAATCCCGCGGTATCGATCGATAATATCGGCGATACCCGATTGGTTGACAATCAAAGGAGACAATCAAAGGGGACATTTTGCACGAGGCATTTCGCGATGCGGTCCAGGCTGAAGCGAATGTTAATTGCTCACTCAACTTAATTTCGACGGTGCTAAGAACAAAATTGTTGTACAAGTTTGCGCAGCTACTCGGGACTCCGGCGGACAAAGTGAAGGAGAATTGCCCCTGGGGCAATTTAAAGCGTTCGTACGTGCTTTAAAATGCTTCCGGTTTGAACGAACGACGAAAAAATCTGAAACGAGGAATGAAATCTAAAGCGATGAACGGTAGGTTATAGGAACGAGAGGTTCTCGACTCCGAAGACTGAATCTTCTCCGGGAAGCCTGTTTTTCGATCTCGTGGCGAAGGCGAGCCGTTTCCATTTCGTTCGAAAACGGCGAGGCAAAAAACACGCGAAAGTCTTGAGACACTTTTATTTTTAATATTCAGTACTTTTCGTGGATTAAGTATACGTAAAATATATACAATATATACAGGGTGATTCACGTAACTCGCACGCTTGAAATAACTTTTAAATTATGCGTTTAAATGAAGAATTGTTTAGTACGAAAGTTCTACAAAAAAAATCATATAATTAAGATAGTTCCAAAAATGGACAATTTCAAAAATTCGCATTCGTACACGTCATTTTTTTTTTTTTGTGAGCTTGCACAGTGTTTCTTTCCTTACATAGAAGATATAACACCAGAAATATTGATGAAAATGGTCCCTTGTTCCTCGTTGATTGTCCATTTTGAAATCAACGCCGAGGGATCGTGCATTTTCTGTGTAAAGAAAAAGCTTGAACAATTAGGTTATAAAACAAATTTGCAGGTTATGAAACGAAGTTAATTACATTTCAGAATATATATATATATATACATGTCTGTTAAAAAGTACAATATAATACAGCATTATCAAAGTTTCCATTCTATAAATTATGTTTCATACTTGTATATTTAATTACATCGTATGTATTGCAATATAATAATGCAATATATATTAATCTGCATTACACAATGTATGTTCCATGTGTTTTACATTTAAACAGGTACAATACGTACATCATAATTTTAAATGAAATAATAATTATTTAAATATTAAATAAAACGACAATTCATCGATCGTGTGCACAATATCACACATTTACATGCCGTGCAATTCGTAATCGCTTAAATATTGCTGTTTGTCGCGTATAAATTTACAATCTACTAGCCTATAGTGTTATTTTTATTGTACAAATACAAGGCACTCGCCTTGAGATTTCTGGAGCGGGAACGATTCCCGCTTAACATGTAAAGTCACGCGCGATACCAACCGCTGTTTCACCGATATCACGGCTCAGACCTCGTCCCATCTTTCTCGCGTACGCTTTCGAGAGGAAGATCGCTGTAAGACGCGAAGATTCAGATGGATGCATTCGCACTGCAAATCGCGTCCCCGAAGGAACGGTTAGTTACGATTTCGGCTTTATTCGAGAACCGTTGCCTTTGATCCGAAACGCAACGGTAATAAAACGGTCGGGATCTGCCGATCCGAGGTTTTATCACACAGACGCCGCACTCTACGTGACCATTCAGACATACACCGAGACCCACTTTTATTGAGTTTAGGTTGAGTCGTTGTTACACTTACAGGGACTTTCAGAGGGGAAGAAAGATCAAGTTTGAGCAAATTGGACAAGTGAATCACGTGGTTGCTAATATAGTCGTTCATAAAGAATTCACATCAGTTCACGCAGTGAAGAGCAATCATTAAATGGTATAGAAAGCTTGTCTTTCATCAGAGGTATCGATGATATGAAAATACTTCGTCGTGTTTATAAGAAATTCGAAAAGTCAATGAAGGATACAATTTTGTTAAAATTACTACCAAGTCTCTGCGGATAGCAAATTTTTAGGAGCCAAAGGATTAATCTATGATTATTTCTGTCTGGCAGTGAATCACATGTCCACGTTGGCGATTCTTCTCAGAAAGCTCAAACTTAACCTAAACCCCCCCCCTCCTCCAAAAAAAAAAAATTGAATAATTTCTGTTCTTTCGTTCTCGTTGCACATCAGCTGACGAGGCACATTAATTCCATTAATTTCGTTTTTCGCTACTGAGGTGTGTTCGCCGAGGCCCCTAATCTTAGCCCGGGTTCCATGCATACGTAAGAAGCATCCCATGCAGACGCCGCACGCTAACTCTTTCGCAACACAGCACCCTGCAGACCCATTTATCGATCCGTGTGCCAAAGGAAAGGTTTCCATTAACCGGGCGTGCCAAGGCGTGTACGTACGTGTGGTACAACTGTTTCATCAGCGGCTGCATTTAGGGGGGAGGGGGGGGGGCCGCGTGTACAATGGTCCCGGGCCATTGTAACCAGCCAATTGGCCGATCTAGAACGATCACGGCCGTGGCAAAGGTGGGCCAGCTACTTACCTCGTATAGCGCCACAGCCAGCTTGACCTGCATCAGCGCGTACATTATATTGGCAACGAATCAATAATACCTACGCATACGCGTTACGTGTGTAGCCAGCCAATTCTACGTGTGCGTTCTACGTACGTATTACGTCCGCGTCTGTACAGGGTGTCCCAGACCGAGGCTAAACCTAACCTAACCTAAGCGCAATGTTCTCTCGAGGCTATCGGCCATGGAGAGAACTGTTTCAGTTTTTTGGATGAAAACTTTGCGTTGCATTTCGAGGAAGGGAGAAGAGGGAAGACAAGTCTTGTCGTCAAAGTGGTCTTTTTTTTTCAATAGAACCGTGTTTCCGAGTTTATAGAATTGTATGCTGATGTCGAGACGAATCCAGCGACCTAGATAACTAGTTGGTGTTTTAAAGTCATTTGTCGTTTAAGGAGAGAATAAATCAGTATGTTGACATACGAGAAACAATCGCTCAACAGTAAGCTCGATTTGAGCGGCGTTGAATGACCTTGGAACACCAACGTTACCCAGGGTCGCTGAATTCGTCTTGGTATCATTTCAAACATTTCTCTCTGTAGCGAATAGTTTAAACCCATTTGCATCATAATTAAGAATATCAGCTTTTATCAATTTTTCGTTTATCATTGTTCAAGTAGAAAATTTCCCAAAAGTTCATGTTTCAGCGACTCAGCATAAGAGCTCAGTGCTCTGTGATAAAAAGTATAACAAAAATTGAGAAAGAAGAAACCTCAAAGACACTGTGTACGTAGGTATATGTTATTGGAATAACGACAGGTAATTGTTTCGTTGACAGAATAATGCAGACTGATTGTTTTGTCCAGATAGTACCTGAAGCGTGTTCAATGCTTGAAGCTACCCCGCAGCTTACCAACACTGATAAATTGTTTTCTCTTCTTTTCTTTCGAGATAAACGAACGACACAACGCTTTTGAAACTTTTCTGTTTCTATCGCCATTGGGAAATACCTGGATGACAATAATGGGCATTTTGTAACTCACCGTATCATCTATAGGATAATAAAAACGCAACGCTCTTTGGTAATAATAATGACGGAGAAATTGAACGCGTGTATAAATGTCCTTGGTGATAACGATCACGAACATTGTGATACCATGCAGGAAAATTGCGCCTATGTATACGCTAATGATGCAGACGAGTTGAGAGAGAATTTCGTGGTTAGCTTCACACGGGACACCCTGTACATCCCCCCCCGTGTCTGTGCCTACGCGTACACATGCACGCGCTCGTGCATATAATATTCTATTTCCATCGCGACGTCGCGTCGATCTGATATCGCGTCGCATCTGCACGGAAATTTATGCAGCGCCGGTCCTGAATGGGAACCCTGGCAAAGCAACTGGCAGGAGAGCAAGGCGGGCAGAATGAACCCGATTCCGTGACCCAGCCATCGTCGGGAAACAATAAATCTCGGATAACGATTGAGAAGAGAGGATCCTGCCTCGCAGAGAGTATCCCAACGTAGACACACGCTGCAGCGAGAAAAAACACGTTTATATCCTATCGACTTTCCGCTTTTTAATACTCGGTCGCTACTTAATACTCCCATCTGCCGCGTTACTTGCCTCCCTACATTACCATCCGGCTACACCGTTTTCAACTGTAATGGCGCGCTGCGCCACCACGAATTTTCCACTATCCACGAAATTTCTCGAATCGTTACGATATAAACGAAGATTGGTAATTTAATGGCCGTTGACCTTTGCGTTACGAGCGCCCGGTCACAGACCAGGTTGCATATGAATAAACATTGCATCTTACGGACCTTTCGTGACCTGAAATACCTAAAAGAATCACTGGTCCTTCAGCGCACTCTACGTGAAACAACGGTGAGTTGGCGAACTAGTGAATAGACCGGCAACGTGATTTTTGAGACAGGCCCATTACAGTGTTGTCAAACTTTCAATACCGAATCGTTTTACTGTATATCAGGGATGTTTTACGGATTTATCACAACTTTTTTTCAATATCTAGTTAAAATTTTAAGATTATTAATACATGGTGTTTTTGTACGGCTGATTTATATTTTATTGAATTTTCAACTAACTAGATTTTCAACCATTTTATTATTATTTTAACTAAAATTCTAGATTATTTTTTTATTATTATTAATTTCTTCGTGGCTTTCTGTACGAATGATTTATATTTTATTGAATTTTTAACTAACTAAATTTTCAACCAATTATTACTTTAATACTAAAATTATTATATTTCGTCTTTTCGATATACACGGCATTTATCGATATATATTTTGGAGTAATCGCATATTAAAAAACGAAAAAAGCTTTCTCTGTTTGTCTTCTATTCGACAGTCGAACATTTATACGACAAGAAATTATTGTAACAAAAGATCTTTCTTAATCTAATTCGGAAAAGATCGGCTATACTACATATTATTATTGTTAATCTCTTAAAAATTTGAGGTTAGATTCTTTTTTTTTTGTTTTTTAATTAAAGTTTGCTTAACATTCTAGGTTCTTGTTAAAATGTTGCCGGGAAATTCGAAAAAGTTTCAAAACGGATCGATTGGAAAATGATTCGATCAATGTGTATGCACAGACTTGAGACTGAAACTTAACATGAAATGTTATGGGACTATCCTAGTTGGAAATTCTCTAAATAAAAATTCCTGATTCGAAACGCAGATTTAAAATCCTAATAATTCGGAGCACGGCCATAAGTGGTCTTGGCCTTAACATCGGATAATAATTTTATTTCTTTCTCGCATCGAGCTGGAGAATCGATCAGAATCATTTCTCGCTCGCAACGCGGAACTATAGCCGACTGCGCATTTTATGTAATTACGGGAGTGCGAGTGTATGGCTTCGATGCGCGATAAATCTCGACGTTGGCGCGGAAATTGTTAGATAACAAAACGTTAAACAAAACGACGGCGGACGCCGGATAAATGCAAATTCACTTTATCTGTAAACGGCTACTCGCTTCATTTCTCTTCAGTTTTTTTCGCCCGCGTCCCTTTTAAATAACAATTTCACCATCGCCCGGCGATAAATCAGTGCGGCAAGTGCGTCTCCTTTCGACCAATATTTGCCGAAAAACGGCGGCAACTAATTTCTCCCTCCACATTTCCATCTTTAATCCCGTTTCCCAGTTGCGAGATCGCAACTTCGCCTCGTTCTCAACCGCGGCGGAATCAATATACGGCGGACATCCGCGTGATAAACATTCCCTCGTGAAGGTTTATACGCAATGCGCGCGGCAAATAAAAACGAACGTCGAACAATTTCGCCGGTTTTAAAACGATTTCACCTTTTTCCCTCTTTTTCCCATCGGTACGTTCTTCGCCATGGATAAGCTTTACATCCCCGCTACTCCCGTACTATCGCGCGAAATTACGACGGCATTTTTACGCGTAAAAATTCGGAACAATAGATTTTTATGGTGTAATCGGAATTGTGGGAGAGGGAGAAAGGCAAAGGATAAAGATGGAACAGTGGTGGGGAAGGGGGGGGAGACGTTAACGCGAACGATCGCTTTCGCGATAAAAGCGCCGTGCTTTGCCCGATTTATCACAAACTATTTGCATTCGTCCCGTTTTATTAGCAATGAAAGCGGCACGGACGAGGGACGAGGAACTTTAACGGGCCAATTAAAGCGACTGCCGGCGATCAGCCGCGAGAAATAAGGATGCGTCGCGTCTACCACCGCCACGCGAACCACGTTTCATTCGGTGCGACGACAAATAATCGACGTGCACATCCGACGAAGTTCCTGATCATCTTAACCTTCTAGTATAATATAATAGTCGTAGCTTAGTATAATATAGTCAGTATAGTATAGTATTGCAGCGAATATTATGATACTACTATACTACACTATACTGTACTATACTTGCAACTAGTATTGCAACATTCGCAAAAGAATCCACAGTCAGTCAAATATTGCAATACTTGCTATAAACTTACAACTAGTATTGCAACATCCGCAAAAGAATCCACAGTCAGTCAAATGTTGCAATCCTTGCTATAAGCATAGTATAATACAGTCAGTATAGTATAGTATTGCAGCGAATATTATAATACTACTATACTACTATAATACCACTATACTATTATAATACTACTATACCACTATAATACTACTATACTACTTTACTATACTTACAACCAATATTGTAACATTCGCAAAAGAATCCACAGTCAGTCAAATATTGCAATACTTGCTATAAGCATAGTATAATACAGTCAGTATAGTACAGTATTGCAGCGAATATTATGATACTACTATACTACACTATACTGTACTATACTTACAACCAGTGTTGCAACATTCGCAAAAGAATTCACAGTTAATCAAATATTAACTGTGTATAATACAGTCAGTATAGTACAGTATTGCGGCGAATATTATAATACTACTATACTACACTGTACTGTACTGTGTTACTATACTACACTGTACTGTACTGTACTACTATACTACACTGTACTATACTTACAACTAGTATTGCAACATTAAGTATAAGTATAGTACAACATAAGTACAGTACAATACAGTCAGTATAATATAGTATTGCAGCGAATATTATAATACTACTATACTACTATAATACCACTATACTATTATAATACTACTATACTACTATAATACTTACAGCTAGTGCAACATTTGTAAAAAGATCCACAGTCAGTCAAATGATCATTTAAGTCATTTAATGTTACAAAGCTTTTTCATAATGTAGAAAAAATTTAGGTGGCCTCCTTTGGCTGAGACACCCTGTACATTGATGGACTTCTTGTGTCGCAGTCGTGTGTGTATATATATATATATACATGCCTCTCGTAGTTAAAGGGTTAATGAGTTAATGCGTTCCATGAATTCGCACCGAGAGAGGAATTAAAAGAATTCTTACGACGCACAGAGATGACACGATCGAAAGATTGTAGTAAATCATTAAGGGCAGAACGCGTGACGACGTCGGGGGCTGAAATGAATTACGCGGGGATCACTCATTCATACTAACTTTCTAAAGACATGCGTTTATCGCTTGAGATTTGACTTGGCTTCGAAAAAAAAGACAAGATCGGACGAGCTTGTCAAATTCTCCGGAGAAACTAAATTACCGATCGGGAGTAACACAGCACGACAGGCCACAGGACCATGGCTCTCCTTTCACAGAACCGTGAAACAACAGTCTCGCTAATAAGCCTGTCGGTGGAACACCGATCCTCCGCCGTCTAAATTACCGTCTCCGGCGTCTTACGATTTTAATTTAAAAGGCTAAAATTACGCGGGGAAATAATTAAGAAATTCTTCTCTCTAGCTTTGTGTCGCTGGAATAAAATATTCAATACACGCGGCGACAACGCGAGGCCGGGACGTCTCCTCTCGGTGCCGGACTACTGAATTAAAATCTAAAAAGAATATTCTTTGATCGCTTTTGAAATTGCATTTTTCCCTTCTCTCTCTCTCTCTCTCTCTCTCTCTCTCTCTCTCTTTCTTGTCTGATTTCACTCCAACGTAAATTTCTGAAAAAAAAAAGAAGAAAAGAAAAGTACGCGATAGAGACGGGAAGAAAGAGAGGGGCGAGACAGAGAAAAACGAGAAAGACGAGAAAGACGATATCGAGGAGGAGAATTAAAATTCGCCGTATCAAAAGGATCCGCGGGCCTTTTAATATGCAAATCGTTGAAAAAGCGGCGAGAGGCGAGCTCTTTTCTTCAATCTCTTCGGGAAATACCGCGCGTAGACGAGGGGCAATTTGTTACAAATCAGACATAAGTTTCGCTCGCGTTTTCGGATGCATACGAAGCACGTGAAAACAGAGCGTAAAAAGGCGGACGATGGCGGTGAGGGTGAATGCTTTTCCTTTAAAAGACGATCCAGGTGCACGGGAAACGTCGTGCGCAACGTGCCGGGGAAAATCAGAAAAACAAAGAGGCAATTGAAGACTCGGGCCCGTTCGCATACGAATTTCGTGCTTTATAACCCGAAGAATCGACTTCTTTTCTCTCTCCAGTTTTTGTTCCTCTTCTTCTTCTTTTTATTCTTCTTTTTCTTCTTCTTCTTCTTGCAGGAGGACTGGAAACCTCGCAAGGATGCGGGACCGGCTATCGTGGTACATGGTCTTTCTGATCCTGCCGACAATTCTTCTGGCCAGGTCGCTCGATAAAGGTAAATAATTTTCTCGGGGCATTTAACCTGCCCTCCCTCCTCCCCTCCTGTATTTCCCAGCCTTGGATATAAGATCTTTTATACTTCTTGGCATTCGTTTTGCCCCGGATGCAATCCCGCCTTTCCTGGTTTAATTTCAGCGAATGCTTCGAGCTTCGAGCAAAGGCTACTCTTCGACGATTTAATTAATGATCGGTTCACGTGATCGTGAGATATGGCGCTTCGGGCGTGATCTATAAAGTCTGCCCGTGCACTAGTGCAGCACTGTTCCCATCGTGTGTTTCAGACGTGATTCGGGACAAACGAGCTGACAGAAATCAGTTCGGATCACTCGAATTCAAACGACGCGAGATCCACTTGCATCGGCAGCGTGATTGTTACTCACTGCTTGCGCTATCTATTTGCTCGCAATTATTTCTCGAAGCGTTAGAACAAACCGGTTGCTCAACAGTCGCGAAGTTTCGACTTCAAGCGAATGAAGTGTATCAATCACTTTCGTGCGATTTTGTTTCATTTGTTCACGGGCAACACACATATTAATTAGCAACCAGTAAAAATTAGTCCCCACTCCGTTTATATATTTTATTCCGCATACAAACTACTCTCTCTATCTTCTTTTCGCTTTAGCAGCTACAATAAAGAAAACAGTTTATATATATATATACTATTATCTAACGCGAGTATTGTGACCACGATATTCTCAACGCAGAGGAGAGATCGATGCAGTGGAAGGGGTAGCGACCAGGAAAGTGGGGGCAATGGCCGCCAGTTAGCCACCTTAATTTGTTTGTGTCACACGATTTATCTCGTCAATAGATATTACAACGTATAATCGTTATACACGTTTTTTATATATTAATACGTTTTCCACCTAGTCGCGTGACATAATACTAATATTTTGTATAAAGCAATTAATGATTTTAGAAGTCAATAAGAGAATATCCTTGATGAAGATCAGAGTCATTACCAATGAGTTCCTTAAACAACTGTTTTTGCATGTATGGTTGAGTTTATAATTATTAACAACACTGTGTACATGTTAATTGTACATGTATACGTAGACATTATAATAAAATTTATCAGTGAACGTTTGTAGTTTCAACATTCTTTAGTTGTTTTAGTTGTCCTTTGCAGAAAAGAATAATTTGCAGTCTAAAGTTTTGTTACTGACATTCTGACAAAGTGAATAGTATTATTAATTTTCATTAGTTTTACGCGCCTCAAGTTCTTTAACGGCAGCCAGGCAAATAGCTAAAGGAACAGATATAGTTACGAGTGTTTAATATGATTTCTCACACTTAAAGAAATAAACGTTATGAAATGATCGGTGAGATCTTCTAATCTCAATATAATGGATGACAATTTTGGGCAATAATGTTAAGAAATGTATGTAAAAAGAAGAGAAATCCTAACGAAAAATGAAATATGTACTGAAAAATGATATATTCAAGATTAAATCTTTTATATATATATATATATATGTATGTATGTATGTATGTTATGTAAATCATTACCAAGGACATTTTACAAAATAAGAGAGATTAATTTGGTATTAATAGTAAAAAAATATTTATTTATGAAAATTCTAATCATTTTTTTTTTTTTAATGTATGCTGTCATTCTTGTGTAGTAATTTTTTTTATATATTTCTGAGACAAAACTACTTTTTTGAATTTTTATTATATTTTTATTATATTAATTATGTTATTATATAACATACATACTTATATAGAAGATATATAGATATATTAAAGATATATTGCAAATATATAATACATATATAATACTGTTCCTTTAGCTATCAATTTTTCACCGCAAAACGAAAAACTAACGAAAAATATAGAGAATGATTTACCATCAGAGCATGACGAAAATCATAGACTTCACTTTGCTCGACTTCTGAAGTCACAAGGATTTTTGGAGCTCGTAATTTTCAGACGAAATCCTGTGCTCAACACGATGTATATCACACGACGAGTATTATAATTATATATATTATATACATTATACATAATATATATATTCGAAGGAAAACATTCATCCCCAACGATAGATGATATATTTTACAGGGGAAGAGAGGGCAAAGAGAACTATCCAACGCAACTAGATGGAAAACGTATAATTCGTGTGATTATTCTCCGACTGTCGGATAAAGCATTTATCGAAACTTCGTTGCTGGGAAATTATGCTAAATTCGGAGAACCGAATCGGGGTGTGTTACTGCCCGATTTCTGAGACACTCGGTGCCTGCGCGGAGTAGGTATTCGAAATCTGCTCGCGCAGAGAAGTCAAGTACGTAAGGGCGTACTTTAATGCTATTAAGTATGCATTAGATAAAGCCCGTGTCCCTGGTGCGCAATAAATAAATGTCTGGCGCGCGGCAAAAAGAGACGGCGGATCTTCCCCGGGGAAAATAGAAGATACAGAGAAGAAAATGAAAATAACAGAAAGAGGGGGAAAAAAGCACCTCGGCGCGAAGAAATCCCCTCTGGTGTGCACTTGCTCCTCGCTCAAAAGTGGCTATGAATTGGGAATACTTAAAGAGGAAAGAAAAGAGTAGAATCCTGCCCGACTAACTGGTCGAAGCAAAGTAGGAGCACCTCTCCCTTCGTAGACTCGGCTTCTTGTCTCGCTGTATAAGGTTTCGCCATTGTCTCGCGGAGACAAAAGGCAGGTAGCTTATGCCCTGCATTCAAAAGCTCACAAAGTTCAGTCTCAAGTGCTTGTCTTTTGCCTAGACCCTTCCATCACCCTTCTCTCTCTCTCTCTTTCTCTCTCTCCCTCTCTCTATGTCACACTCTGTCTCTCACCCGCTTCTCTCTGTTTCTCAATTTTCTTCCTTTCCATTTACGGATTTCTATATTCACCAACGCCAACTACGTTGCTCCGTGCTTCACCGGTTTTCCTTCTTCTTCGCCATTCCACTTTACCAAAGCAGCCCAGTTACTTTCGAGTTAGCCCGCGCTTGTCTATATCTCGATGTGTCGCGTCGTCTTGCTTTTATCCCTTTTACTCATTAAACTTCTTCCTTTCTTTCACCTTTTCTCTAACATTAGCAAACGTAATTTAATCAACGTTCGCCGTTCATCATTATATTTGCAAGTTGTGTCTTCAATCGCAGTTCACAGCGTGTGAAACGTGTTCAATTCGCATTTCCGAAACGTTAAGCTTAAACGATAATCTTCACTCGAAGCTTTTTTAGCTTTCCTTCGTTTTTCTCGTCGAGAGAAACAACAACGATTCTCTTCGTCAGCGACAAACGAAAGGTTTCTAGGTCCTCATCCCTCCCCCCCTTTTCTCTTGTCCACACCGATGTACAATAAACTCGTTCGCCGAACTTCCGGCGAGAAGGGGAACGATACGTCTTCCGGAGGAGTAAGAAGTTCTTTCAAAGGAAAATAGCTGACAAATTTCGAAAGTAAATCGAAAGAAATCAAAGACTCTCCTGAACTGAGAGGGAATTTTTTTTTTTTTTATTGCGAAACGTTGCAGATCGACGCGTGCCGTACAGCATACCGGCAGACTGGAAGGCGTTGTGGTTCAGCAACCTGGACGATCTGCAGAGAGTGAACGATGCGAACGACAACAACACCGTCTCGAACGTCACGGTGCAGCTGGGCGGCACCGCGTTCCTGCACTGCAAGGTTCGAAATTTGGCAGACAGAACGGTATCGGACGCCGAGGTGAGTAGTTGCAGCCATCGTTGTTCTTCGCCGCTAAGACCGTGATGAATTGATCAATGTGATGATTTCGCGCGTTTCCTGATGCCCACAGATATCCTGGATACGACGGCGTGACTTCCACGTCCTCACCAGCTCCACGTTCACCTACACGAACGACGAGCGGTTTCAAGTTTTGCATCCCGAGGGCTCGGACGACTGGACTCTTCAGATCAAGTACGTTCAGGACAGAGACAACGGGACCTACGAGTGTCAGGTAATCAACCACGGCTCAAATTACCATCGGAGAATTGTTTTAACCCTTTCGCTACGATGATCAAATCAAATCAATAATCCTGGAAGTGTCGATCACCGATTTTCGATGAAATTTAACAAACATTTGACACTTTGAGATCGTAAATTTGGACGAATAGTTTGAAAAGAAAGGTGGAAAGTAATTTTTATAAATAAATTCCGCCATTTTTGGCTGTACGCACGTGCGTATACCTCGACCAAGGGGCTCCATAGCGAATTCACCGACGCTGCGGATTTCCTCCCGTCGCGGCAGCAACGCCCGTGTTCGCGACCCTTGAAACGAATCGATTTTAATGAGACCTCGGGAAGAAGCAGAGAATTCGCGAGAGCAGATAAATGAGATGTTTAGACGAACTTGTTATTTTCCTACTCGAGGGCCAGATTGGCCTTATACTTATCGCATAATATCTGATTACGTTACACTACGAAGAAGATTCGCATGTTCTCTGGCTGTATTTCTAAGTTAATATTAATGACTAATATCAGTAGAGCAGTAATTGAATAAAATTGACGAGAATTTTCTAACCTCAATTTCGACGAGAATTTTCTAACCTCGATTCTAATGAGAATTTTCTTACTCAATTTTCTGTCCACATCCTAGAAGTTTACATCAGATTAAAATAGAAATAAAACGTGAAACTCGAGCGCAGATAACATTCCATCTAGCAGTTAAAAACTTCCTTTGAAGCGTATCGTTGCGCGAAAAAGCGGAGCGTTGTCACTGTTTTATCGACAGCAGAAATATCAATCTGTAACATTAAATTTCACCGGGTGTTCGCGGACTACTTTAAGTAGAATAATACTTTAAAGACAGACGATATTCCATGTCAAACGGCCCCTCGTTTTAAGCGAATCGTTTCAAATTTTAAACGTTTTCCATTTCCCTTGTTTCTCCATTCCCCTTGGCAGAGGTTGCTCGATATAATCGGGTTAGAGAAACATTTGTCGGGCGAATATAAAATAGAAATTCTAAATTCGAAAATCATATAGCGGAGACAAACGTCGAAAGTAGACCCTCTCTATATATATTAATATATTTAAGTATAAAAATATTAATATTATTTTATATAAATATATAAATTTATAAATATACTATGGGGAAAACATCAAAACATAATTATCAAAATATATATATTCAAATGATGTGTATTATCGTAATAATATATATTACAGTATAATTATATAATAATTTGAATATACATATATAGATAAATAAATTTAAAAAAATAGATATTAATGTATAGTAACATATTTAAATATAAAAATATTAATCATAATAAATTGATTTATATATTTTACACGAATATATAAATTTATAAATACATTATGGGAAGCATTAAAGTATTATGTATTTAAATTATACATATCATCATAATAATATATATCACAGTATAAATATAATAATTTAAATAGACATATATAGATAAATAAATTTAAAAAAATAGATATTAATGTATAGTAATATATTTAAATATAAAAATATTAATCATAATAAATTGATTTACATATTTTAACATGAATATATAAATTTATAAATACATTATGGGAAGCATTGAAGTATTATGTATTTAAATTATACATCACAATAATATATATCACAGTATAAATATATAATAATTTAATGTATATGTACATGTGTGTATGCAGCATTGTTAATTTTTTCTTTGCAGGTCGCGAGGAGTACAGGGATACTATCACACTTTGTCAATCTAAACATAGTTATACCAGAAGCATTTATATTAGGAAGCGGCGAGCATCACGTCGACGTAGGATCCATTATAAATCTCGTATGCATAATAGAAAAGGTGAGGAGGACTCGTTTTCAATCGCGTCTCGTTCATAGACTGCCGCGCAATAAACATTCCCATTCTTCAACGTCTCGAAATGATTAATGCAGCGTTATTCAATTTTTCGTACGGGAGAGCCTCGGTGCCAAGCGATTCCCAGCCCCTCGTTCTCGCCCCGACAACTCTCTCTCTCTTTCTCGTGCCAGCCTTTCTATCGTCGCTGTTAACCGGTGGAAACGTTGGAAACGCGGTTATTTTCATGAAATAAAAATATATATATATATATATATATATATATATATATATATATAAGAACGTGTCGGCGGCCGCGAAAATTTTATATCAGTGCGGCCATTGATACGTGAAAATAATCGTGTCGCCCCGTTATTCAAGGGGGAGAAACGGCCCTGAATAAAAGAGCACGCCGAGCAGTCCATCCGCTTAACGAAGGCACATAGAAACAGCCTGCATGTTCCGCGGGCACATTGAATGTGCCTTGGTAGCGGCGTAGAACGCGGGGAAAACCTGTAGCGGAAATAGGCACAGCTTAGTCGCGGATACAAGAGTGGAAGTGCATTAAAGCGGGCATTGCCGGCCGCCGCTGCAAACTCGACACGAAATCGGCGAAACGAAAATAAAGTGCACCGTTTCCCCTCTACATGGCACCTCCATCCATGGCAGAAGACTGAAAATCACACGGAGATTCTTGGAAATGTGTCGAATCTAAAGGGAACGGTCGATCTCCGAGCATCCCCCTGTGGTTACACCGGATGCGCGTCCTCCAGAATCGTCGCACCGAAAAGTTGGCCAGAAAGTCATTTTTTTTTTTTTTTTTTTAAGAAAANTTTTTGAGTAAGTACAGATATTTTGCCACTTTGCCACCTAAGTATGTAGGCAAGTGAATTGCAGAATTGCTTCCTTTCGATGAGAAGTCGAGGCTTCATCTTTAATCATTTTTCGTGCCCTGGAAGGAAAGAGTTGAAAAAAATCTGCATCAAAGAGGTATTTCAGAACTGTATATGTAATAAAAGTAATGGTACAGAATGTAAAAGTCATTCGACACCTTCTTCTCCTTTTTTCTTCTCGAGAAATTAAACACGTAAACATTCGAACGGTTTTCTTACACTCGAAAACACTTTATTCATTTCGATTTATTCTTAATACTTGAAAGATAAATATTTTATCACAAAAGGATAGAAGAATAGGTGAAACTTTTGTTATTCAGCTGAATTCTTTTCATTTAAGAAGAAATAAATTCACGAGTATTCTATGAAAAAATAAAAAATATTATTACTTTTTACAGAATGGTGAAAAAATTACAAAAAGTGCGGTTATAAAATATAAAATATAAATATAAATATAAAATATAAAAGTGAATCATAATTGTAACCCATTTAGTTGTAACTTTTCCGTTTCGGATAATTATGCATTTATATATATATATATATATATATATACGTTTCAGTGCGTAGAATTGTTTATGAAGAAAATTCAGAGTGATCTTACTATTCAAAAAGCCAGACATTAATTAGACTCTAATAATCAGATCCTTGATTGCAAGAAAATTCAGATTAATAATTTAATTATTACCATTAATAGAAAATATCACACTGTATATTAACCGAATTATCTTATAGATGTAAAATGACCTCCTGTCGATCATATCGACTGCAAATGTATTTCCCTTTAACACTAAACCATTACCATAAGAGGCCAAATGACCCCTCGCGGTACATAAGGTATGCAAAGAATTTTTTCTCGCTAAAAAATAAGCCAAGAGAAGAACAGAAAACGAGAAATTGAATAATCAGATAATATAAGAATTTACAAAAAGTCAGATTAGCGAAAGAAATAACAACGAATGTACGATTTAATAAAGTAAATTTTGAAAAGGGGCCATTTGGACCCCGCTTGGTCAAGTTCGATCCAATCTTCAAGTTCGATCCAATTTCTCAAGAAATCATGTTTGTACCCAAGTTGGTTGTACACTTTGCGCAATTATGTATGTCACCTTCACTTTTCATATGATTTGAAAAATATATCACGTAGTAGTACGTCGAAATATATTATTTAAACAACGGAAATAGGTTTTGGCCAGCTTTTCGGGTCCAAATAGACCGCGAAGAACAACCAAATTGACTGAGATACTCTTGTTGCTGAATCCTTTACAGTTGCAAACTTGTTACACTCGAACTTATAAATGTATGTGCATCTCATTATCAGTCGTCAAAGACATCTGCTGTAACCACGGTCTGTCGCCTTCTAGACTCATTTGTCTCACCTCCCCCTCCCCCTCCTCTAACCATGACGATGATACCGAGGAAATGCATCCAAGAAATTCTTCCTCGCGAAATTGATGGTATTAACTAGAAAGCGATATGGCTTCTGAGGGAAGCACCCTGTAAGAAGATACGGTATTCATAAGTACGTTATATATTGTAGAGATATAATTTAATGATGTTTATTATATTAAATAATAAAGAAAAAAACGGAAATGGAACAACAAATAATAAAAGATAGACAACAATAATTCGAATAAACTCAAACGACACAATTAATTCTTTTATGCAACAGAAAACGATCACTCTTTTGACCACACTCATTCAACGCTGTTTTTCAACTCTCTCCTTCGCACGACTCTCTCCTTTTTTCAAAAAGAAAACCACTCAACGCCAACGCTGGCCATCCATTAAAAATAAAAGTAACTAAAAATACAACTGTACGTTGTAATAATTTCGATACTACAATATATATCGTCTTATGACTATCTCGTGCACGTGATTCCACTCACGGCGGAAATAACACCGGAAAATGGCGTCGTTGTGTTTCGATCGACGTGATCGATGCGTACGTTCACACGTTCGAAACAATACGGGGAACGATCGCTGTCTTTCGATGAAATTGAGATGGAGGAAGCATTTGCGTTTCTGGCGCCGAGAAACTCCCATGTTTTCCCACGAAATTTCGCTGAACTTCGACGTTTCTGTTCCATTTCACGCTCGATCTACTTGTACAGAGTGGGTCAAAATAGGCTTTCATTCTCGCCTGATATATTTTTCAATCGGAATATCGAAATCTAAGGAGAAACTTATGTCTCGTCGATTTCAAATTAAGTTCAAGCTCGAACAGTGATCTTTTCTCGAGACAGATTACGGATTTTATCTCGGTGGGAAAGTGATTTTTGATCCACCCTGTATAATGTACACCTATTCGCGTTTCCGAGGGGGAAATATTAGACACACTGGCAGGTGCATGCCGTTTTCGACAATTATCCCGGCTGACAATTACGCCAGACGACGACGAGACGACTTTCGTTGGCCCCGATATCGAGAATCGATACGAAACTCACCGTGGCAATGCGCGTGAAAATGACATTTCGATCGTCGAAAAATTAAAGCAGCACAGAGTGAACTTAAGGTTTCATGAAACTCTTCATCAGCCCCGTGCAGTTCTATTTGCAAATGCGTTTGACAATTTCTATACTTTTAATACTGAACGTGTACCAATGGCCCTAATCAAATGACCGGTTCAAAAATTTGATTTCAAACTCTGCGTTAAAAAAAAAAAAAAAAAAAAAAAAAAAAAAAAAAANTTCCATTTAATTCCTTTTTATTCCTAAAAGTATCAAACCGGCAATTACTTTTTTGATACTTTTTTTCGTAAAAAACATTTGATCGATTACAATAGCGATAGTTTAGTGTTAATCGTTATCGTTTGAAAAGTTCGTCCAGTCTTTGTAGAAGTTGAAAATGGAATTGAATCGTCTCGGTACAATAATTTACCAGGCAACGATCGTCTCGAGAGGATAACGATCCCCATAATCGTTTGTATGTGCAATACAATGTTTTCTTTACGATTTTGCAGAGTCCAACACCGCCGCAGTACGTTTTCTGGTATCACAATAATCGAATGATAAATTACGATACTACGCGAGGCAGCAGCGTAACCGTACAAACCGATTCCAGTTCGACTCAAAGTCGGCTGACGATTTACCATGCGGTGGAATCGGACACAGGCAATTATACGTGCAGCGCCTCGAATACCAAGCCGGCATCCATCTATGTCTTTGTCACAGAAGGTACACGACAATTATTCAACAATTTTTTCCCTATCCAAACAATAAGACAATTAATCGTCCTTTTCGTTGCGAAAATTTCTGTTTTTTTTTTTTTATGCGAAGACTTTTTCTCTGTCCAACGTGTTACTTTTGTCATTTTCGACTCACATGAAATATAAATCTCTCTGAACAAATTAATTCATAAACATGTATCAAATCATCTTTTTGAGAAGAAAAGCAAATTTCACTGATTGTAATTAATTTGAACTGTGTTTCAGGTGACAAAATGGCTGCCATACAGCGCCGCAAGACGTCGGCCGCGGTGAAAAATCTCTGTGAATTGCTAGTACTAATTGTCACCATTGCGATAGAGGTCGTTTTAACGCGATAAGCGTTTCTCTTCGATATGTCCATAATTATTATACCGTTACTTCCGTTTGTGATAGATAGGCTACTATTCTGCCATTTTAACCCTCCTCTATTCCACCCCCTCCCCCACTCCTCTCCTTCTTTCCCTTTTAAACGCCGAGATCATCACGTCACGTCTCCTCGTTTCATCCTTTTCCAGACACCTTTGTCTTGATGTTTTCTATTTCTGTACACCATCGTTGTTTCTTTTCTTCCCCGTCATCATCATCATCTTCTTCTTCATATTCATCTTTTTCTTTTTCTTTTTCTTCTTCTTCTTCTTCTTCTTCTTCTTCTTCCTCTTCGTCATTTTTACGTTACGTTCGAAAATCAATCGTCGAGTTACGTTCACGTTCTTCAACTGTTTCATTTCCGTTTCATCGCCGAGGCTGCCGCCGGCTGGGTCACTCCGACGTACGAGATTTTCATGGTAGTGTCCACGTGTTCATCAACGTACACATTTACGTCGAAATTACACAAATTACACTCGCGAGTAATCGTAAAACTTCTCTCTCTCTCTCTCTCTCTCTCTCTCTCTTTTTCTTGCTCTTTCTCTTTCTCTTTTTCTCTTTCGACTCCTTTCACATTTCCCATCACCCAACTTCGTCCGACCACGTGTCTGCGTCAGAAGTATAAGATAATTTCCAACAACGGCATCCCAAACGCGCCCCGTCGGATCGAAGTTGAACCCATCGTTTTAGTTGATCCACCACCAGGGAAAAAACGAATCAAGTGCAATAAATTTAAGTACGTAATTATACAAAAAAAAAAAAATAGAGATTTTATCGTTGACGTTCGTAGCACGTTCTTGCGTTTTGTTCTTCGCGTCGTACAACTTGTTTCCAGCGACGTTGTCATTAAATTAAACTACATATTTTGAAAACCAAGAGATCTGTGATCGTGTCATGTTTTTATATATATATATATAGCGAAACTGCGAACTCTGACTTGCTTTCACACACACATACACACACCATAAACCGGCGGCACATCAATCGTTTTTTCGGTAAAAAGAAGAAAGGACTATGATCACCGATGATCCTTCGAAAGCAATACGAACCCTTGCGGCGTCACGTCAATTTAGATTCACCGTACCCGTGTAATTATTACACTTAAGCTTAAGTTTATGCTCTTGAGAAAAGTTACAGAAACAGATCCAGATTCAGAGTGGTCGTGAAAGACAGTTATTCCCACGTTGAAACGAACGACGACGAGGCAACAGGCGACCAAAGTTAATGAAAAGGCGGCTGGCGGTGAATCAAAGTTTCGAAAAAAAAGAAAGAAATACCGAATATCGCGCAATATACGAGTCCGCGGGTTACTTTACACAGGCCTTTGCAAAATGCAACCCTTCCGGCTCGATTCTCATTCCACGTTCTCGCAATTAATCACCTCTCAGGACGTTTCAATTCCACGTTATCCGACGCGGAATCTAGTCTACCCTTTTGTAGTTTCGTACACATGCAACCTGTAATCGCGTGGGATCGATACTCACTCCACGTGTGTGCGTTCCTCTGTGTTGCTCGTTGCGATTGAAATCGCAATTGTTACACGTTTAATGCGGCGCGCAAATATCATTGAGAAGGATCACTGCTCGCAGAGGATAATTTCTGTCGTTCCTCAGAGATTTTTTTTTTTTACTTTCTCTTTAATCAACTCATGTTGTATACTCTGCCGAGGTGAATAATACAGAAGTTGAAAAGCAGCAAGCGTAAGAAAGAAAGTACGTTGTAACAATATCCATCTCCAACATATCGACGTCGTTTCGGCTTCTCGTTGTTTCATCGAGTTTCTCTTTTTAATTCTGCAAACGCGAAAACTGCCAAAGTTCAGCCATTTTTCCACGCCGGCTCGTCCCAAGCTGTGTTTGCAATGTATGCATCATGTTTGATTGTTCTTCGTTCGGAACACGTAAGGAAAGAAAAGAAGTTTCCCTTTCGAACGTTAGAGGAGTACTTTTTCTTTCTCTTCTTTTTTTTTTTTCTTTCCTTTACACGATTTACACGCTGGACTGCCAACATTTCGTCTGCATTTCACTCGATGATTTCCTTCTTCTTTTTCTTTCTTTTTTTGTTTCTAACAGGGAAACACGAACGACGTTACATATCGCGAGAACAATGACAACCTCCTCTGTCTCCGAAAAGGGGCAGAGCCCGATTTGGAGGACGAAGGAGGAACGAAGAGGCGAAGAAATACGGAGTCACGTGAGCCGGGGAACTTAAATGCGGACGAAAGGTTAAAAAAAAAAAAAAAAAAAAAAAAAAAANAAATTTATTATGAAATTAAAGTATCATTGTTGAAGTATTAATTCGTCAAGTATTGAATTCGAATTAGGCAAAAATACTCACCGTAATTTTACGCGAAATCCTGTGTTTTACACCTCCTTGGTGTACCACGGCTTAGATGTGACTCGAAAAGTTGGTGAACAATGCCGTAATATATACATAGGATCTGCGCACGAGATCTGCGCGTGGTTCGCTATGCAGAGAAATACATTTATAAAATCTTGATGAGTTATGTATAATATTTGAATTCCAACATATAATATATAAATTAAGTAAATTAATTCAAGGAGTTTATTAATTTTGTAAGTTAATATTTAGATGAAATTGTTGGAGAAAGAATGTATAATATTTGAATTCCAACATATAATATATAAATTAAGTAAATTAATTCAAGGAGTTTATTAATTTTGTAAGTTAATATTTAGATGAAATTGTTGGAGAAAGTAAAGACATTCTTCATGCCACATACACAATTTTTTTATGTATAAATTGATTAAAAGAAAATATAAGTGAAAAACACTGAACCAGCCTTGATTCAAAAACTGTTTAATTTTAAAATTAATAATTTTTACATTTTCGGAATTTCTCAGATGGAAAAATATTACTAATTAGTGTCATATCCTGTAGAAATAATCACTTTAATAAAATACATAATAATTTGAAACATGTCTCGTCCTGATAGATTAAATATATTTGCAGTGAATCTATACAAATATAAAGAGAAATAAATTATACAAATATAATTATGGTAAATATTAAATGAAATTTTAGCTAAACAATTTATATAATGCTAGTATGAATTATGAAAAGTAGCGTATTTAATAAGATATATTTGCTTTAATAAAATATAGAATCTATTTCATAATTACTATGATCTATAAACGATTTCGTCGTTAACATTTTAAATATAATTATACGTGTAACACATATAACATACATACACACACACAACATATAAGAAATTTCGTACTAATATCTTATGATGTTCTACCAATGTCAATTCGTATTTATATTTCTTTTTCTACCGTTTTTCTTCCACGAATTTCTGTTCACTTTGAAGACTTGGACAACATACGAAAGGGTGTACAAACAGGAATACATATGGACAGAGTGTACAAAATGACAATTTTCTTCTTTTAAATATACAAAGAAATTTTAACGTCTCTGAAATTATTGAAATATCTTGTTCGTGACTAAATTTTTCCATAATATTTGAAGGCTGAAAATTTTCTTTCCACAAGAATCCTTTAAAACTTGCTACATGATTCGTTTCAAAATGTTAGGATTTCTTGAATTTTTTATCATTTGAATTTTTTTGCGAAGTTATAGTTTGAAGTATCGACAATTTTTTTATCGTTATTTTTATAATGAACAACTTTCTGGAATTACTGAAAATATTAAAATACGCGAATTATTTGTACGTTACTCTACACGTATTAATCATACAAAATAAAAACATTTAAAGTTCAGATTTTAAAATTAAAAATTATTTATAGTCGTAAAAATATTTGAATAAAAAATTATAATAGTTGTAAAAATATTTACGTACAAAATCAACATAACTTTCGCATTCAGACATGACTTTATAGATGTTACTGTGCATCATACTGGAATTAATTTATAAAATAAATTAAATTTGGGAAAATTCGTTGAAATCAAACATAGTTTACATCGACAATCGTCGACTATCGAATTAAGTTCCGCAATTATTTGGTGTTTATGTGTATATACTATGAACAATGTGTAAGTACATAAACAAGGTTTTGGAAGCAATTTTTTATTTCAGTTATACTAAAGTTAAAAGTTCGCTGACACAAAACATCATGCGAATTATTGTGGTTCTAATCTATTTATATCATCATTTCTATTATTTTCTGTTATGAAAATATATTATAAATAATATTAATATATTATTCAATATTTAATTGAATTCATATTTATATCTTTAATATGAAATTTAAATTGTTTATAATTTTTTGATAAAAATTATAGAGATAGTATTATTAAATATTAATATTATATCACGTAAATAACATTATACATAATAATTTAATTGAATTCATATTTATATCTTTAATATGAAATTTAAATTGTTTATAATTTTTTGATAAAAATTATAGAGATAGTATTATTAAATATTAATATTATATCACGTAAATAACATTATACATAATACATTGCACAATATATACAAAATACACACATTATGCAATAATATATAATGGGTGTAAGAAAGAAATTAAGAATTATATTGTAATTAGTTGTATATTGTAATTATATTGAATATTACTTGATATAATATT
>NIPQ01090051.1:0-13145 GCA_002806875.1 Lepidotrigona ventralis hoosana
GTTTATTCGATTTTTTATTACGAGGTTTCAGTCAAGTAAGCAGTCTTTATACTTTTTTAATTGACGTATAAACAATAAAAAAGAGTACAGATACAAATATGGAATAGAATAATTATTAGTTTTTCAACATTAGTTAGTTAGNGCGTTTATTCGATTTTTTATTACGAGGTTTCAGTCAAGTAAGCAGTCTTTATACTTTTTTAATTGACGTATAAACAATAAAAAAGAGTACAGATACAAATATGGAATAGAATAATTATTAGTTTTTCAATATTAGTTAGTGAGTCATTTGATTTATAAATATAAGGACCGTTTAAAAGATATTCAAAAAGACATTCACAAATCGATATTCGAATTAAACTGTATTTAATTATATCAATTAAAATTTAATTCGTATAATATTTAATTCGTATAATTTTGCAGGCTGTATTCGCAAACAATCCAATTAGTGGATTATTGATAACGATTTCTTTAGGAGTTAGTGCACCAAATACGTTACTCTTCTCAGCGATCACTGGCTTTTTAGGTCTTCTATTATCTGTGGTACGTAGTTGTCAAATATTTAAGTCAAATATTTGGAAGTTAATATCTTGCATTTTTTATTTCGAAAACTTCCAACATATTTATTTTTCATATATTCATGAAAAGTTCTACTACGATACTACAGTCTTTCTTATACATATGTCCGATACGAATAAATTGCGATTAATTGCATTGTTGATTTGTATAACTGATAACATGTTCGATCCATTATTCATACTTTTGTTTATTCTTCATCTGGTTATCCAATTTCATTCTGTTTTTAGTTTTTATAACATAATNATTTTTTATTTCGAAAACTTCCAACATATTTATTTTTCATATATTCATGAAAAGTTCTACTACGATACTACAGTCTTTCTTATACATATGTCCGATACGAATAAATTGCGATTAATTGCATTGTTGATTTGTATAACTGATAACATGTTCGATCCATTATTCATACTTTTGTTTATTCTTCATCTGGTTATCCAATTTCATTCTGTTTTTAGTTTTTATAACATAATACTGTGCTGTTTCACAAGAGGCAAAGAAAATCACTGCAATGCGGAATTTTTTGCGAAGATTAATACGATCGTCGTGTCGCGATACATTTTGCCGAGCTTTTCCATTTATACTCATGAAATTTGCACATTCTGAAAAAACGTATATTTCATTCTGAAAATCACTGCAATGCGGAATTTTTTGCGAAGATTAATACGATCGTCGTGTCGCGATACATTTTGCCGAGCTTTTCCATTTATACTCATGAAATTTGCACATTCTGAAAAAACGTATATTTCATTCACAGCTGATACGAGAGTCACAGGAAAACATTGCTAATGGGTTGACAGTGTTTAATCCATTATTGGTTGGTGCAGTATCCTCTAGATTATTACCAAACATCTATGGACCATTTGATAGTTTTAGTATACTATTGACGATTCTGGGAACGATATTCAGGCAAGTTTATAATAAATACCCGGTTTAACTTTTATTATAAAATGTTCGCTATAATATGCAGTATTGACATTTCAATAATTCTTACAAATATAATGAATTTCGTGATGTGTCCTTGTAGATGTAAAGTGACAAGTATCACATACCAAATATTTGAGTAAAATTCAACAGTTTATTTCTTTTTTTAGTTTCTGCGCAAATAGATAGAAATACATATTACATTTTGTAAAACTAGATATTATGTCAAGGATACTTTATTTTCCGACTAATTAATTAATTAATTTATTATATTTATTTATATTAATTTATTAGTTTATTATATTTATTATTATTAATTTAATATTTTTTATCATTCTTAAAAACCATAGAATGACGTTTAAAATTTACGGGACAATTCTTGATCTTACAGATTTACGTAATCTATAGTGTAGATTAATTTTAAATAATAACAATAATTATAGTAAGCTTTGTACCAAATTTTATAGTTTATAGTTAACGATCAATGTTTACAGTGTCTATTTGGCCCGCTCTTTGAGAAACAATAAGTTACCATTCATAGCATGGCCGTTTAATCTGACTGAATTTGCGTTGCTCTTGGTCCTTTATACCAAAGACAATGGACATGATACGACGCAGAAACTGCAACCAGTTATGAGAATGGTAATGGAGTTTGTTGTGAGCTTTAGCATTGTCGCGAAATGCAACTCTTTCAATGCGAATACTTGCTCCTTTATACCAAAGACAATGGACATGATACGACGCAGAAACTGCAACCAGTTATGAGAATGGTAATGGAGTTTGTTGTGAGCTTTAGCATTGTCGCGAAATGCAACTCTTTCAATGCGAATACTTGCGTATAGATAAACACACACTCGGTTTTTCGGCACCGATGTTTCAAATTTTTGCAGTTCTGTTAACAGCAAATGTAATCATAAAATTTTATTTATTTATCAGCTTATGTTTCAAATATGTTATATTAGAAGCCGTAACGTTATTATTTATCACTTCGACCATTCGCACGTTCTTCAGCTGTTTGCGATATAATAAAAAAGGTATTGATCAAGTGTATGCACAGCACGTATNAAGAATATTGAAAATGTGAGATACAATGATATGGATTTTAAATTTATTTTCTTCATTTTGTAAATATTATCGTTGAAAATAGTGATTCATATTCAACACGTTTATAGTGTATAAATAGTTTCCTATCGGTCGTACAACTGGTCAAATGGTTTTTCTATGCAAAAATGAGACGGAAGAAGCAAGGAATGCAGTTTCTCAGAGTTTAACAACACAAAATAACATTTAACTTTATCAGAAATATTTTTTACCATCATTTGGAAGAAGCAAGGAATGCAGTTTCTCAGAGTTTAACAACACAAAATAACATTTAACTTTATCAGAAATATTTTTTACCATCATTATTCACAACCTGTTCCTACTTTAATTTCTTTTAATACCTCGACGACAGAAACTCTCCAATTTTAGATTAGAGAATGAGTCGAAAAAAATCGTATTATTTACGGGAGAGCCCAATACTTTAAGCAAGATTAAAAGTATTTGATATTATGCTTCGGATTAAAATGAAATGTTTTACAGAAACTCTCCAATTTTAGATTAGAGAATGAGTCGAAAAAAATCGTATTATTTACGGGAGAGCCCAATACTTTAAGCAAGATTAAAAGTATTTGATATTATGCTTCGGATTAAAATGAAATGTTTTATCTTATAATTTAAATTTTATCAAAATGAAAAACGTTTTATTTGCTGAAATTTCAGGTTCTATTTAAGATACTATCTTCAGTTAAGCCGAACCAAAGATTTTAATATTTATTTCGTCAAATATTACCTAGCCCTGAGGAGACATGTATAATCAATTTAGTTGGAGGAAAGTTGTTCGTTAATTTATTCCTAAGTATTATTTTTTCCATTTTAGATGTAGAATTAAATAATTTAGACGTGGAAGGAAAGTTTTCGTCGATTTTTATGCGAGGATAGCATTTTTTTCTCTCGGTCATGGATATCAATGGACGAACTAGCCCAGTTTTGAGCGCGGGGTTATATGCATTCAACAAAAGATATCGCAATCGTTTACATATACGTGCTATGTGTGTCGCAAACATACGTGTATATATGATCAGTTGTTTATACAGTACATTCTCATTGTTTCCAGGACAATGCAACAAGTGATGCGACGATAGGCGATGTCAGTTTCATCGGAGAAAATGCGACAGGGGTGCACATTGACTGGGGAATGGTAAAGTTTGCACGTGCTCCACTTTTCACAATTCAATCATGCGTCACACCGTTGAAAGTATTTCACAGTTTCGGATCCTCGAGTTTTCCGGGCGTCTTAACAACCATTTTGTTTTATTTTGCTTCGTTGAACTATAACACGAACGTGTTATTTATTTGTCCGCGGGATACATCTTTTAGCATAATAGAGAAAATAAAGACAGAGAATACAAGACGAGAACGATTGAAAACAGAGACAGGCAATTATAAACATTGGATAATGTATGTTTTGGAACTGCGATAAAAGATATCAATTTTGCTTTTAAATTCGTTCAACAACATACACGTACGATTTGTAGGATTAAATTTGTATGAAACACATGGATGGAAATCTAGCAACTCGAGAATTTCACATATAATGTTACTGCATAAATACGTCACCAACAAATGTAATATTGTAGATATCACTTCATCTCAGTCCACTTGATCTCGTTTTAAAACTTAAAGCCTTTACTTTGACAGTCTTCAGTCCGTCCTTATACAAAGACTGATTACATCATGAAATTGGTGAGCAAGTAAGGATACTTCTTCTCAAAGATTACAAAGTCTTTGCAATTTGCAAATAATTTCCACAAATTCTATTCTTTTATCTATGTACAGCAACCAAATAACCATTGTTATTTCCCAAATAATCGTTGAAAGAATCAAACTCAGGACTGCTAAAAAAATAGAGGCTTTACGCTTTAAAACAAGACCAAGTGGATTGTTATATAATATTTTTTATACGAAGTTATAACAATTTCCATTAAATTTTTCATCGTTATTAGTTCCTCACTGTACCTATTAATATCACTAAACGTAGTAAATTTTTTTATTGGCAAGCTAAGTTAATATCGTACATAATATCCTACGTATTTTTCAGATGTTTCACGGTGTTGTAGTGTCAGCGTCGCAGGTGTTAGCAGTCGAAAGCGTTTTTACGGGTGCCGTGGTTTATTTAGCTTGTCTACTTTATTCTCCGATAACGGCTGGCTTTGCTTTTTTGGGTGCACTCATCGGTTCATTGGCGGGTATTATACTATTTTTGTGTATGAGCCTTGAATTTATCGAGCGTAAGATTGAATCAATGCACCTTGTAAATGTTTTTTTAAAGGAAGATATATTTCCAATTTTTCTATAATAATTCTTCCTCGTAGGTTTGATGCTCGACGTGCAGATCGATGAAATTTATAGCGGTTTATGGGGTTACAACACTTTCTTGACGGGAGCTTCATTAGGAGGAACTTTTTTTGTCCTTAATGGACAAACAGCTGCAGCTACGATTGTAGCGATCGCATACACCGTGATCGTGCAATATGCTATATGGTTCTTCTTTGTAGATGTAATTATATTTATTTCCTCATTTTCTATTTGCAAAATAGTTAACATAGAGACTCCAAGAGAGTCTAAAATGTTATGGGATAAATAATTTTATGTACAGCTGAAATTGCCGATATTGACGTTGCCGTTTGTCCTGGTGACTTCTTTATTTCTGAAATTAAGGAGTAATTCAGGAGATAAAACTTTCCCACAACCACCGTCCATTTCCCTCTCGCGGACACAACGTCGAGATTATATTACCAGCCAACAAGCTCAGCTTATTCAGCAAGTATGTATTTGTATCGTTTCCTCTCTCATTTCGAAACCATGCTTCAATTTATTTTCACGAATGTGTCACGTGTTATTTTCCCATTTTCCCATTGATAAACCAAATCTCTGCGTTTAATTACACAGTGTTCGTAAACAAGAATTTTAGATATTATATCGAAATTTTTAGAAATAAGAGACACATCCATTAATATCTCCAATGTAATTTTTTTGGACGTATTCACGCGAACGCTTTTGAGTGAAACTCGAATGCAATTGGTTATAGTCGGAGTAAGATTGATGTGTGTTACGACGGGACTATCGTCATAGAAACTCTAGAAATATCGATTTGTGCTCTAGTCGAGGTTAACCTGCTCTTATACGATACTGAGGAATCGCGTATGGCGGATGTGATTCTGTTGTGCCAAAGATTATTGACGAAAGCACTCACCGACACGCTCGCTTTTTACTTTACTTAGAGGACGGAAAGAATAATCCGCACCAATATAAATAAAAAAATAAATAAAAAATTAATGAATTTTTTTCAGTTTGTGCGTTTATTTGTATAGTTTCTACGCTTAAAAAGATCATATCAGTACATTTAAAAAAAAATGTCAAATTCATTGATAATGTGGGTAACAGAAAGAATAAAAAAAAATCTATGTATGATCTGTTAGATTTTAATTTATTGTAACTCTCCTTTTTTTTTACAGAAGAACGATGCAGAAAACGATGCAGAAGACAGAATTAAAGATCGAAGAAAGCAATCAACGCACGACGTTTAATCATGAAATAAACATAATTTTCATACGGATGTTTTGTAGAAATTTGAACTCTTATTTTCCTACTCAATTAGTTAAAATGCTCCGAAGTATCAAGTGAAAAACAAGACGTCAGAAGTCGGCCGTTCTATTTCTTCTCTCATAAAAAAAATATCTGTGGATTGCTGCAACGAATTTTTAACGACGACATTTCAAGAATCTACAAGTCGATCGATAAAATTACTTGGCTGCTTTTTTTAGCTTACAACGTTGAGCCCAGATCGTAAATTCGAGAATTTTCATTTGTCCTGCATAACGATCACTGTGTGCCAGTTCTTTTATTACGTTAGCTACGTACTATATGTATACAAGACACTCGGAGCTGCGACATGTTTTCTTGGAAAGCATACGCAAAAGTTTCCCCTATTTGAGAGATGGTTAAAAATTTTCATGGATAGAGTGCTGAAGTATGAAAATATGAACGGGGGAAAAAATGATGTTATGCTGCATCGTTAAAAGTAAATTTCGCGAATATCTTCCTTGAAGAGTGGCAGCAATAAATTTTTTATTTACAAAGATTCATAAATATCGTAGCTCCTATATTAAAATTCCAACAGCATCGCACGTTACTCACTATGAATATTTATATTTTATTTATTATTCTAACATTTCAATGTGCTTCAGAAAGGAAAGGAAGACCGAATACATTACGATGTTCGGTGCATTCCGCTGATGTAATGTAACTTCTGCCACTCTATCTTCATTCTTAATAATCTTGACACCAACAAATAAGAAGAATTCTTATTCTAGTGTTTCTCGTGAATAGCCGTTGTAATATACGATAGTTTGTTTCATACTTTCTAATATGTGTGTCCAACTACATATTCATGTAGTCTCCAAACATTGAGAGATATATTGAATATTTTGTGAAGGTGAATATTCACAGAACAACGTTATTTCCTCAATACATTAGGTTGCCAGAACTATCTGTTTATTCATGCAAGATTAATTTTCCACAGAACGAAGTAACTTCGAGGATATTGGGAAAATATGCACAATGATGCGCATCGAGAGTTGTTGATCTCTTAGCTGTATTAAAATCTGTGAAGAAGGCAACGTCAAACTTTTTCCCATTTGTCACGCGTGCATGTATGTATACCTTTTCTCAGTTTCATATACACAACTTAAGTGTCTGCCTCTTAAGTCTCAAAGAACACATCTTTTTTCTATCAACATATAACAAGCTTAATAACACAAAACAAAATACTTAAATATCTCGAGTGATAAAAATGCGTCACGTTAAAGTTGCTCGATATCAAAGGGCACATAATCTGATGTTAAGAGTTTTTTTCATAGATCATCGCACAAAGGTTGTTTAATAATGCATTTAATCCATTAATATCTTTTTATAAAGAAAAGTATTAATCAACTAAATAATATATAATAAACTAAATTATTTAACAGATACTTTGGTTTTAATTTTGCAAAATCCATTATATAAAAGACAAAAGCAACATAAATAAGAATATTAATGAACAACAACACACGAGAATATTGATCATATCTTTTCTTGTTTTTTATAGAATAAAAATATCTATCTCACAAAATATCTACTAATGATTTTCCATAATCATTTTAAAAATGATATCGTTTCGTTTGAAGGAACGCAGTTAACTTTGAGTTGTCATCTATACGTTCAACTATGATATTTAGGTGATCTGTTTCACGTGATTCACCCTGTATAATAAAATTTACTTATTCGCTTATTATAATTTCAAATCTGCATGAATAAATAAATGTCACTTTTTAATGATGTCACTTCAAGTAATAAATTCTAAAAAGTAAGTTATTACATTTGTCGAGGAAATAACGTCGTATTAAAAGAAATTCTTTTGTAGTTTGTTCAAAAGCTTTGTCCAACAATCTCTCTCGGAATTACCGAGCAAAGCTAACCGTGAAAGCTAAAATTTTGATATAAAAAATCGTGTTTCAAGGAAAGATAACGTTAAAATAAAAGGAATGTTTTTTTTTTCATTTCAAAATGACATTTTTCTTATTGCACATAGTTTGCATTATGTCAGTATGAGGCACCATGTAGGAATTCTATGAAGGTTTTTCCTTAGCTTGCAGAAATCTAGAATAGTTACTGGATTTCTATTTTTCTGCAGTACAGTCGATTAAATTAATTTGAAAGAATGAAATTTGTGAGTATGTCACAAGTCAATCAGATATTAAACAATTTCTAGATGTATTTTCTCTTCCACTACAAAATGTAATAGAAAAATTACACATTTTTCAGATAGAAAATACTAATGACCTTGAAAAAACACAGAAAAATGATCTAATAAAAAAGGTTTATTTTTCAAGATATTTCTCATTGAAGCCATTCAAATTGTACATTCAAAAATTAACATTTTTCATGTTTCAAACAATGAAGGAGATATTTAANTATTTTTATATATATATATATATATATATATATATATATATATATATATATATATATATATATATATTCTTTATCTGAGATATCCTGTATATTTCTAACTTTAAACATTTCTTCTGAGAGAGGTGCACTTAAATTTGATCAACTCTTATTTTTTTTATGTAATTTGTGAATTGTAAGATTGAAATTACAAGTGACTGGGTAACAATTTCTCTTTTATAGCTTGTCGCTCGACTTTATAATGCAGACATAACGTTATTATTTGTATTCTCATAAATCAGGATAAATTGAACTTACAGCTTTATTGCATAAATGTGTTCGCACTACTTCCGCGCAATAACCGTAAAGTAGTTAATTCGTAAATTATGAAGATAAAATTAAGTATTATTAAAAGTTGTAGATATCAGATCCTTGTTCATGCTATCGTGCAGCGTTCTAACAAAACATTATGAAACTGTTGGAATATATTATCTGCTTCTTTCTGATACCAAACTTTCCTTTTTAATACTTAGTGAACTCGTTTCATCGCCAGTACATTAGAAAATTGTTGAATTTAAAATAAGTAGGAACAGAATGGACATTAATTTGTAAACGTTAGACAAATTGATACTTCTCGTGAATAGAGAGTATTGATCGACTATGTTCAACTATCGCGGCGATTATTATAAAAGAGTAAAATTTTAATAAAAAATATTTGTATCTCCTGACTATAATGGATCTAAATTTAACCCTAAATTAAATTCAGTTTAATTTAATTTAATAATCAATTTACGATTAAATTATTTAATTCTGGAATTTCCAATTTAATTTAATTTTATTATTAATTTCTACTACAGGAAATATATTATGCAATGTGAAATAAAATCGAATAATCCAAAGTTTAGAAATTTGACATATATTTTATACTCATCTGTAATGCAATAACATATTATACAATAGATCGAGCAACTTCTTAAAAAATAATCATAGAACAAACTTTTAAGTTATCAAGGGATCAGGAGATTATTATTCAAGACCGTATTGGATTTAGTTATGAAAAAAGATTTTTTTGTGTTCATGGAGATGTTTGAATTTGCAGAATTTTCGAAAGAAAAAAATATCTCTATTTAACTTCTTTGAAAATGATGTGAAAACATCTTTGAAAAAAACGAACGTATATACTGTAAAAGTAGAAGCTTTAAAAAAAAAAATGAGTACAAAATTCTATATCTATAATTTTTTATTAAGAAGTTATATAAGTGTCGATAATTTTTCCGTTTTACTCTCACACTCGATAAAAAAAATCATGGACACTTTAAAATTGCTACAATTTCTTAATAAAAAAAATCAAATTACTGATTCATATTAATATTGATGATAATTTTGAAACCTTTTGAACGTCACGAATATTGCCAGAGAATTAGAAATATACGTAACGATTGTATATAAAATCGCCGAAAAGATTTACTCGAAAAAAGGACCATAACGTTGTTTCTTTTATATTCCTTTCACTATTCACGGCATACAAGTTCTATGATGTGGTTAGGTATAAAGTTTATACCACAAGGCACCACATCTGGAATGCTGAGATTAAGTTGTAAATAACAAAGTTAAGGAAAGTTTTGGAATTCTTCGGCATAGTGGTAACAATAGAGGGTAGCTTCTCTCATAGGTATTAAAATATAAGATCTTATCTATATTTTTTGAGCTTTAATAAATCAAGACTGTTTAGAAGGTGTTTAATTTATTATACAAATGACTGTTGTGAGAAAAATTGCAAAATAAGTGATAGATAAAGAGAGATAATTCGAGCTAAATTTTTTTTCCCCTTTTTTAAATATATATTTAATTCAATAGTTTTATGGATTGATGTGCGATGTAACTTTATTTACATCTGAATCCATCGATAAACTAGAGTTCGTGCAATAGGAGCCCAGATTTAGATAAACGGATTCAATAATCGGTGGAAGTTCATTTAATAGAACATTAACTAAAATTTAATCTCGATGGACTTCCACCGCGCATGCAAATATCGGCATACTCATCGGCAGTATGTTAATGCGATGGGACATCGATTAACAGAACAATCAATTAACGATTTGATCGTCAGAATGTTAAACAGTGGAAAATTTTCGTCAGGAAAGATTGGGAAAGAACAGTAGGAAGAACTGATTCTTTCTCCTCGAGAAATAATTAAAATACTGGCCGTGTACTTTCGCAATGTAAAATGGCAAACGAGGTGGTAATTCTCACGATGACCCAACATAACATTCTCTCTCTTCTCGTCTCATTTTTATCGAGTGCCCTAACAGTCGTGCGGAAGAACGTGAGAAAGGAAAGCACGAAGAGCGGGATATCGCATAACGCGATATCTCCGCGATTACGGACACAGAACGAAAGGTGACCGCACTATGGACAAAAAGGAAGGTCGCCGGAAGCTTGGTCGTCGCTGCGGGCGACGGAGGGAAGAGATTGGTAGCTGGTGGTGGAAGTGGCGGGTATAGGAAGGGGTAGGGCTGAACGCATCCCTGCCAGACCGGCCACCTGCCTACCAACCCTGTCTGCTCCACGACGCTTCCCAGTATTCGAGCGATCGCTAGAACTCGCGCACGCAATTCCTTCGGCCGGGGATGTGCGTAGATCGCGCCATCGCTACGACACACATCGTACTACGGAACTACGTGCGATCTAACGTAGTGGCAACGTGCTCGAGGTGACGTGCCGTTTCCGTGTCCGTGCCCTCAGCCCTCGGCCCTCGTGTTCGTGCACTCAGCCCTCGTGTTCGATACACGCGCCGCCCCCGAAATTTCGACCCGGCCACGATGCACGACGAGCACCGCAAGCAACCACTCTCGCCGTCGTAACGCCACCGCTTGCCTGAGCTATGGATCCGCCGGGAATCAACGCGCTGGTGTCCCACGAGTGCCCCTGAAGGACACAACGCCCCTGCGTGATCGCAACGGGGACGCAGTCGGCGATGCTGCGGACTTCGGGCCTCCTCGCCGCCGGATCTTCCAGCTTCGATCTTTCGCAGGTTCACCTTCGAACGAAATCGTTCACCTTCGATCTCGGTTTCGCATGGACAGGTTGCCATGTCTCCCCGTTGCGGTTCCTCTCCTTTTAGTCGCGTCGTCGTGTTCGCGCGAGATATCGGATGGGGGTTCGAGTGACTCGAGAAGGGACTTGAAAATTGATAAAATGTACACGAGGATATACACGTAGCTTGTATCGTACAGTTGAAAATTACACGTCCGATGACGCATGTGTTGGATATTTCGAGGATGATTAATGACACCGTGCAAGCATACTCGATGATAGTAAATGATATTTGTGGTCGTTTATGTCAGAAGTGCATCAATGTTTACCGAATTTAATAGGTCAAACGAGGAGCCGTACACTTTCTGCACTCGACTTTCGCAGTCAACGAGTTGCTCGTTTGTTCCATTCTCCGTCAGCGTGTTTCTCTTCTTTCGTTCGTTGCGCCAACAGGCTCGTTGACGTCGTTACCAACGACGCGGAAATTTGCAACTTTCATCGAGTCGATATCGTTGTAGGGATAAGGAATTTTGATCACTCGTTGCATCGGAAGAGTCGTTAAAGACGTTACCAAACGGTATGGAAATTTGCAATTTCCATCAAGTTGATCATTACACGATAAGGGATTTTGATTCGATGGCCGTACCAGAAGACTCGTTAAAGACGTTATAAAGGACAGGAAAACTTGCTACCGTCGTCAGGTCAGGATTATAGCACGATAAAAAATTTCCGTCGTTCGTCACATTGGAAGATTTATCAAAGTTACTGAAAGTTCTACGAAGATTCGCAACAATCTCCGGATCTACCACTACACGCTTTTTCACAGAAATTACCGGATAGAAAGGGGGCTGCTTTACTGAAATTACGTGTTTTTAGTAGGGATGATCGATCACGGTAATAGAAATGCATAGCGTCGGAAACTATCTTTCAATTTAATCAAACTCCCAAACATCGGCCAAGAGGAAAATTCTACCATCATAATATGAAAGCTTCCACAGAGTAATAAAAGAAGAAGCACGTGCTAATCGCATTAACGAACTCCACCAACACAAAAGTGACTGTTTACACGTACCACGACGTTTAGCTCGTGATCCTATTAAGCCGAGAAATAAAATCGCGATTCGATCGCCTCCTCGAGTACACGTTCCAGCGATGCAACGAGGTACGAATAAGACTTGTAACGAGCGAGCGTGGATTATTACCCTATTATCGAACGAATTTTCATCGTAGATCTCCCAGTGATAATTTAGAGTGGTAGCTTCCCTCGACCTTTGCTTCTTGACATTTTTTTTTTTCTTTTCTTTTCTGTTCTTCCCCACCCTCAGTTTCGACAACACACTTGACACAAACACGAACCGGTGTTTCGCAACGAAATTCGCTGCTTAACATGGCTACGTGTTTCGACCAACCTTCGTTTCGCGTTTCACAAAGGAACGAGGTCATTAGGTACGCGAGAGACCAGGAAGGGTCGAGGGAAGTTGGCCACGCGAGAACAAACTGCCGCGACACTCTTACCAGGGCTTTTCTTTCATTTCGGAAGGACGCGACCACGGCCAACCCTTCGTAGTTCGATATTCACA